>QANZ01032542.1:0-30501 GCA_003254925.1 Chamaecrista fasciculata
AACACATTAATAAAATGATTGGCCCTAGGGCACAATCTCCATCACCATTACCCTGTGTGGACACACATTCCTTGGACAAACTCATCGAGGGGCCCAGTCAAATATCTCTCAACTTAATGAGGGACAAAATTCCTTCTTGGTCAACCACATTCCTCAGCACGACAAACAACTAAACCTGTACCTAACCTGTATGGCTACCCTGTTACGGGCAACGTTGGACTAGGCCAAAGTTCAGCATCTACAACGCCGGAATAATGAAGGCCTCAGGTCTAAGGGCATCGTGACAGGTGTACAGAAGAGACTAGCTTATGATTAAACCCATGCAGGACTCTCCGGGTCGGTCCAGCAACTTGTAACCCTTTACATAATTGCACCATGACTCTCGAGAAGCATCACATGCGTGTATCTCCATACATCGAAGTCATGCTGGTTTTAGTTCATTCACGTTCCCACGTGAATAATCGACCAAGGACAGTTTAGAATAATTATCACATAATTAATCAAGGATTGTTATCACAGTAAACATGCTAATAATATGATAACGACATAATTTATCATTCATAAATCAGTCAAACAATATGTCCATACATATAAAATGATTAGCCCTAGGGCACAATCTCCATCAGGAAAGCCCCTCCAGGACTCAGAGCAGTTAGGAGAACTTTAAGAGCCAAACAATAAAGAAACAAAGGAGGTTTGTTCAGTAGGAATAAAGAAACTAATACCTTCTATTATTCAACCTCCTGACCTAGAACTAAAAAGTCTCCCTGAAAATTTAAAATATGCCTTCCTAGAGGAAAATGAAAAACTTCCTGTCATTATATCTAGTAGTCTCTCTAAGGAAGAAGAAGCCAAATTAGTTAAGGTACTTAAAGAAAAAAAGAAAGCTTTAGGATGGTGATCAGCCCAAAAGTGAACAAGTTATTTAGCCTTCTTTTGGTATGTTTATAATAATAATATATTGTAATTAGACTAATTAATATGCTAAGGGCAACACTAAGGTATGGTGGAATAAAGTGGATAAAAAGAGTTAATTAGCATTATTTATTATACTTTATAAATAGGTGCTACTTAATAGTTTATTTAGTGTTTCAGATATCCAAACAGGGTCAAACCAAAAGGGAAATATCAGTATATTCTAGAAGATCACATTGAGCACAAGATAATCTTGCGCCATCACCTGGGCCGCCGGCCCAGATTCGGTGATTCCCATGGTGCAGGAATATTCTAGGAATATGACGTCAGCAAGTAAGCTTCAGAAGAGTCTAGTGTTGCGTCGTCACTTGGAGCCAACGGCTCAAATGGGAAATCTCGCGGCGCAGAATAATCCGAAGCAGTAGAGTATGTTTTGCACAGCTACGATTCAAGGTACGAAGATATAATCGAAATATCACAGATATTTCGCTGCGCCTTCGTATTGGGCCACCAGCGCAACCAAAGGCCCAGAGGTGAAAATCTTCCCTTGACTTGCAGATCAAGCACACTACTCAACACTATAAATAGATGTCGTCATTCTACGCTCAAAGCACCAGTTTACCAATCGAAATAGAGGTCGTCATTCTACACTCAACACTATAAATAGTTCTCATCATAGAGTATGAGTAACTAATTAGGTAGATACTTGAGGAATGCCTCAAGGATGTGACCTGAGTGATGGAGATTGGGCCCTAGGGCCAATCATTTTATATGTATGAACATATTGATTGACTAATTTATGGATGATAAATTGAGTCGTTATCGTATTATTAGCATTTTTACTGTGATAACAATCCCTAATTAATTATGTGATAATTATTCTAAAACTGTCCCTGGTCGATTATTCATGTGGGAATGTGAATGAACTAAGACCAGCATGACTTCGGTGTATGAAGATACACGCATAAAGATGCTTCACGAGAGTCATGGTGCAATAAGTAAAAGGTTACAAGTTGCTGGACCGACCCGGAGAGTCCTGCATGGGTTTTAGTCATGAGCTAGCCTCTCCTGTACACCTGTCACGATGCCCTTAGACCTGAGGTCTTGATTATTCTGGCGTTGTAGATACTGAACTTTGGCCTAATCCAACGTTGCCCGTAGCAGGGTAGCCATACAGGCTAGGTATAGGTTTAGTTGTTTGTCGTCCTGAGGAATGTGGTTGACCAAGATGGAATTTTGTCCCTCATTAAGTTGAGAGATATTTAACTGGGCCCCTCGATGAGTCTGTCCAAGGAATGTGTGGCAACACAGGGAAATGGGACTAACTCAAGGAATAGAGAAAGTTATGGTTTGGATTAAGGATGACTTTCCCGTGCCTTATCCATGACCAAAATATCGTGTGACAATAGGGATTATGACAATGTGGTACTAAGGTTAAGTCGTTTGGCGTTAAAGCGATAAACTCACGTATTTTTGGGTAGTCGTGATGGCATGCTAGAGTCCGCTCTCGACTTGTGAGTCATAGGGATGGCTTGCTGCCAACTTCACGTGAGGCCTGCTGGGTCACACACGAGCAGGATCAAGATACCATAATAGGGACACAAATTAGGGTTAATTCGTGAGTCACTTTAGTGACACGATTTAAGACAAAGTTGAATGTCTTAGGACATGAAATCTTGTCTTAAATAAAATCTACATTTGTAATATTTAAATTTGTTAGATAAGTTTAAATATATTAATTGTTAAATAGTTAATTTGATTAATCTATTTACAATTAAATTCTTGTTTAAAATATTAGGGAATAATAAATTAAATATGCTTCCTAAAAGTTAGGGGATTATTGATTTATTAAATTCACTAATATTAGGATAACAAGGAAAGGAAGATGGCGCATATCTCTTGAATTTTATTAATTTAAAAATGTTTTGTTAATTAGATTCAAGATTTGATTTGAATTCAAGATTCAAATTTGAATTAAGATATTAGGGTAATATTTTAATTCAATATTGTTGGGAAATTAATAAGTTAGTTATAACTTCCTAAGAGTTAGGATTGTTATTTTAATTATTAAATTCATATATATATATATTTGAGGATGGCGCATGGTTTGAACTTCGAGTGCAAGATTTGATCTTGCATTTTGAATTTAAATATATAAGTCGAATTTTAGGGTTAGAATATTAAGGTAATATTTTAATTATAAATTCAATTCCTCATGACTCATTCCAACCAATAAGGTTTGAGCAATCAAGATTTGGTTTCAAGATTTGATCTTGAAATTTAAATTTGAATTCCTTATTAATCTTGAATTATAATATTAATGTAATATTATAAATCAAGGTTTGTGATTCCCTAAATATAATTATTTACAAAATTATTATATTTACCTCTTTAGGATTCCCTAATTAGATTAGGGAATTCCCTAATTTTAGGAATGAAAAATATATATATATATATATATATTACACACACACATCAAAGTCGTCGATGCCATTATTTTAGTGAGACTAGAAAACTCGACTTTGCCCTAGTTCTAAGAGTTAGAGAAAAGTCGACCTAGGTCTAATTGTTAGAAAAATCGACTATCCTAGGTGTGAGAGAGAGGCTCGACCTATCCCTAAAAGGTTTAGGGTTTGGGCCATTTGTGTGTGAGCCAAGAAATTAGTTCTTGTTGTTGCGCTACTTGATTCTTGGGGAATTCAAGAAGTGTTCTTAAAGTTCGCCACTTGGTTCTTGGGGATTCAAGAAGTGTTCTTGAAGATTCAAGATTTGTAGATTTGGTTCACGTATTCTCTTGGGAAGAAGAGAAGGAGGCTAGCACCTAGGCATCTGCCAAACTGCTCGTGTGGATCACCGGTAGAGGAAGAACACCAACAGTGGGCTTCTCAAATTCGCTGACTCAAAGCCATCGATTGAAATTTAGGTATACATCTTCCTATACTGGTATAAATATAGTTAGTGGATCCTGGAAGGAGATCACAGAGTTAGCATTTTAAAAGTTTTTTTTAATTTTTCCGCTGCGCTCGCTCTGTGATTTCCCAACACTGAGTTCACCATGTTTCGTTGTAAAGTCCAGATGTTGATATTGTATTTATGAGGTATGATCGACTCTTTCAAGTGTAATTGTTAAAGTTGTTTATAAATAAGTCGTAGATCATACTTTGTTAGAGTAATGAGACCTTGACATTCCCGGAGTTTGTCTCTCTCTCACGATTAATGAAGTAGCTCTTTAGAGTTTGCTAAAGAGTGGTTTACAATATCTTGTTTGCATAATTAGGATTGCTATTGATATACAAGTTTGTTTATTGCTCCGATGTGACAATAATATAGATTGTCCCGAAGAGCTTTGTCAAATAGCTCATGAATCCAGTCATGGATGAGTCACATATCCTAATCTTGTCTCTTCTCTATTGTTTGATTGATTGTGTTTATAGTTTAAATACATGTTCTAACATAGAAAAGTAAATGCATATTCATTATCTAGCCTTTATGATGAACGAACTATGATAGTCCATCTCTAGGGTTTTCTCTCAAGTATTGTTTTTGACTCATAAAGATCTTATTAAATCGTGACAACCCTCAAGAATAGAAGTGATAACCTTCGTCACAATTCTCTTAGCCTCATCACATTGAGTTCCGCGAGAGTTCGACCTTGGGGTTAGCATCTATACTATATTTTAATAAATATAGTTATACTTACGAGGCTCAAGTATGATTAAACTTGATTTGCACATTGCAAGCCACACCGTGACACCTTATGACGGGTGTTCGATCAAGTTTTGGCGTCGTTGCCAGGGAACCCTTTCTTGAGTTCCTAAGAAAATTGTGATTTGTTTTTGAGTCTTTGTTTTTAATTATTTTCGAATTTTGAGTTTTTATTTTTTTAGTTAAGTCGAAGTTTATTTTTAGTCTTGTTCTTATTTTGAGTCTTTTATCAGTTGTTTAATTTGTTTGAGTCTATTTTAATTTTATTTTATTTAGTATTTATTTTCTGTTATTATTATTCTTTGTAGTATATGCCTAGGAAACCTATAGAGCCTTTAGTTCCCCTAGATTCAGATTTGAATAAAACACTAAGATCCATAAAAAAGAATAAAAGAGTAGAACAAATGGAAAACTCAGGCAATAATCGAGGCTAGATAATCTAGAACGCGAAGAAATTCGCTAAAATCAAGGTCTAGACAATGGACAACCTAGACCGAGAAATCTATAAGAGAAGCATCTCAATCTAATGAACAATATGAGGTTCGGCGAAATGTGTTCCCTCAAATCCAAACGGCCTAAATAAGAAGAGAGTTTCATCTAGTATAAAATAAATAAAAAAGAAAAATAATGAAAATAATAAAAAAAAACGAATTTAAAAAAATGGGAATCTGTATATATATATATATACAGCTCTCCCTTGCGCTCCAATGGTCTCCACCATCCACACCCACTAGTTACTACCATTCTTTCTCCCTTTCTCTTTCACTATATCTCTCTCTTTCTCTCTTCATATTCTTCTACAAGTAAACGAACCCTTTTTCAAGTTTCAACTCCTCAAAGAGCCATCGAGGGACTCACAAAATAGCTAAAGGAATATCCTCTGCGATCCCAATCTCTCTCTCTCTTCTCCTTTATCTATATAATAATACTGAACTCACTAGAATTCTTCAATCTCTCTCTGCCCCTATTTTCCTTCTCCAGAAATTTCCCCCCATTTCGCTCTTACATTGGAATTTTCCAAGTGATTTGATATGAAAGTTGCAGAACTCCAAGTTCAACTTCATAATCATCATCATCATCATCACCAGATGTGCCGGAAGATCCAATTGGGCGTCGTTGAGCACCTCTCTCCGCCTATCTCCTCCGTCGACGACGACGACGGCGAGGATCTCTTCATCCCGCCTCTCAATTTCGCTATGGTGGATAACGGCATTTTCCGGTCTGGCTTCCCTGAGCCTGCCAATTTCTCGTTTCTGCAAACCCTTGCTCTCCGCTCCATCATGTATGTACAGTACAGACCTAATTCCATTGATTATTCATTTTAATTTACTATTTAAATAAGAGATCACTTACTTTTTTTTTTTTATTCTGAATTGATTTAGTTTATGAATTGTAGAAAAATTCTAATTAGTCTTTAAATTTTACATCACTGTCAATTTTTTAATCCTCAAATTGTAGTAAAATAAGAACTGGCCCCAAAATACGAACCAGCTCAAAAGGTTGACGGTGAGACTGATTCATATAATGTATAATTCACCAAAAGATTTGTGATGATTTAAAATTCAGAGATTGATTTATAATTTTCTATAATTTAGAGACTAAATCGTTGATTTAGGAAAAAAAAGTGAGTTTTCTCTTTAAATGATGAAAAAGGCTTACGATGATTTTCTAATCTTGTTACTGTTCAAAATTTGAAGTCAAATTTCCTCGAATGCTATTGGGTGGCCCATCACGTCCAAAGACATCAAATAAAATACACCCATCACTTTTTCTCTTTTCAATTATGCGTACTTTCCTTTTATGACTGCTTGTGGGCAGACTTTGAATTTTCTGGTGGTTCTTTGAAGAACTCAATTGTTTTAATTCAGATATCTTTGTCCTGAGCCTTACCCGGAGGCTAACGTGGAGTTCCTGAAATCAAATGGGATCAAGCTTTATCAATTCGGGATAGAAGGTCACAAGGTATATTTATGAATTGAGAAAACCTAGTTTTTGGTTCCTAAATTATTACTAAGTCAACGATTTTATCCTTGAATTGTAGGAAAATACGAATCAGTCCTGAATTTTATACCACGTTCAACCTTTTGGTTTCTGAATTGTAAGAAAATACGTCTAAGTCCTTCAATTTTACACCTCAGTCAAACTTTTGGTCCCTAAGCTATTAACGGTTGTGGATCTTTACACCATAGTCAGGGACCAAAAGGTTGACTGTGGTGTAAAATTCAGGGGTTGATTCATATTTTCCTACAATTTAGGGACTAAAAGGTTGATGGTGGTGTAAAAGTCAGTGACTAATTCATATTTTCCTACAATTTAGGAACCAAAAGGTTGACAGTAGTGTAAAATTCAAGAACTAATTTGTATTTTTTATAATTTAGGATCTAAATCGTTGACTTAGTAATAATTCAGGGACCAAAAAGTAGGTTTTCTCATTTATGAATTATTAGTCTACGTGTGAAATCTGTCTCCTGTTTTCTATCTTTAGGTAGTCTCTTTCCTGTCTGATATCTTTATGTTACTTTTTTGGTAACATGGACAAATGCTAATTAATATCTAAGCCATTAGATCTATCTTGATCATCTTTGAATTTTATTCTCTTGGAATATATATACTTTTTTTTCCTAAAGTTGTTATGGACAACTAGTGGCTTAGCTGAAATGACACAAGAATGATATCGTGTTTTTTTTTTTTTTTGGTTCTAGTTGTCTCATGTAACTTCATAATGTCCACAAGTCATTAACTGCTCATAATACTTATCTTCATGGGGAATTCTTTTATTTCTGTTTTTTTAGTGGATGCCAAATCATATAATCTCATCATTTTAGGTATCATTATTGCTAGTGTTTAGATCCATTTTGATTTGAGCAGATTTCTGTCTTAAAGATCCTTTTCATCAATATGTGCACAACAAAATTAAATAAACTTATTATGAAAATCATGGTAGATGGAATCCAAGCTGGCAGTGGAAGTCTTAATTGGGAATCTGAGCGCATTGCATTTGTTTCTTCCCTGTGATTATTTAATGTCTTGTAGCTGGAGGCCTCTATAATGTGTCCTTTAATGGATATATAGAGATCTTTTAAAATATTTATGATTAAGTATCCCATAATTAGCATGCTGAAATAAAAACATAGATCAAATGCTTTTCCTTGAATACCTTTGTGATCTCTTATTTTCATCTTTCAGAGTTTCTGAAAATCTTTGGATTTCACATATCTAACAGTGGGGTAGTATACTATTATCATTTATTCTTGGAATAGGCAACAATTATCTATTGGTATATTGCTATACTCAAGTACTAATAATTATGAAAAGGTCTATGCGCTCTGAAAATCCTTGAATCCATCACCTTGTCTAAACTCTTAATATCTATTGTTCAAGAAGCAATACTTGTTGGTAGCATATGATATGATATTTAGCTATGAACAGTTCTCATGGAAAATTTAGGAATTCTAATCGAGTTTCTTTAATCTTTAATCATATATATGCATCTAGATATATGTTATGCTATCATTGAAAAAGGTGAAAGTTTGATGAATCAAAATGCATTTATCTAAGCTTGAGATAAGGATTGTGTGTGATTAATTTTTATTGGCTTCTTTTGGATGGCAAAACTGCAAAAGTTATTCTATGAATGTGCAGGAGATGTAGTTGCGAAATTGCTAAACATTATCGTCAAATTATGTGTCTATCTTCTTCTTGTATGCCAGTAAATCTTTGTTGGGAAGAAAGAAACTGATAAATGGAGTTTATTTTACGTGGACATAAAATGTATATGCTAATATATTATGTTTAGTAGCAATATGAATTAATACCGAAAATTGTGCATTCAGGAGCCTTTTGTTAACATCCCAGAGGACACAATCCGTGAAGCACTGAAAGTTGTCCTTGGTACTACAAACAATCACCTTTGCTTTCACTCTTTATTTTTATCTCAAACGTGGTTTCTTTTAAAAAATTCTTATGATAGGCAGGTCAAGCCAAATATCAAGAGACTTCTAAACATGTTAGACACATTTTCCAATGGAACTTATTTTTTACATGTTTACATGTCTATTCATAATTGACTTGTTTACCACTTTTTTAGATCCAAATCTAACTAGGAATACCTTCATTTAGTCATATAGCTAGTAATATATTTTGGCATTTGATAATGCAGATGTGAAGAACCACCCAGTTTTAATTCACTGTAAGCGGGGCAAGGTGAGATTTTTACTGATTTTTTCTTCATTATCTTATAAGTGACACTGACAACTCAAGTACTCATACAACTCTGTAAATTGCTTCCCCTCTTACTATGTGCAGCACCGAACAGGTTGTCTTGTAGGGTGCTTGAGAAAGCTGCAAAAATGGTGCTTGTCATCGGTGTTTGATGAGTACCAGCGATTCGCAGCTGCGAAAGCAAGAGTTTCGGACCAGAGATTCGTGGAGTTATTTGATGTTTCCAGTCTGAAGCATTTGCCCATGCCATTCTCTTGTTCAAAGAGGTGACGAACCCAATTGAAAAGTAGTACATGTCCTGCCATTTGAATAATAACAAGGATAAGGTGATGAGTTCCTTGAGTGCATCTTAGCGGGAAAAGGAATAATTCTTCTTCTCCATTTTTATAATAAGAGAAATGCAGAAATAGTAGTATATATCAGTATGAGTGTTATTGTATTTTTGGTTAATTTTGGCTCGGTTTGGGGTTTGAGCTCAAATCTTTAGCCTTAAGAGACACTCCACTACCAAACCAAACTTCATTGGTAGTGTTTTTTTTGTCTCTTGGCCCTTCTATGAGCCTCCTCTGTTTTGCTACTTTCCTTTCATGTTTTCTCTGCTGTTACCCACTCATCATGATGAATGAGTGTAGATATCCTATCCCTTGATTTTGTTTTTTTTTTTTTTCCGGAGTTCTGAAAAATTCAAGAAAAGCCTTATCTACCCAGAAAATCTTGGCAGGCAGTTGGGCAGAGAAATTGATATATTTGATTTACTGGTGACATTTTCTCATGTAATGGACTTGATAAATATTACCAAAAACCTTTTTGAATTTAAAGAAAAAGCTGCCATAGTTGGGCTCTGCACTTCATTAATATACCAGTTGACACTGGCCAAAGTTTTTGAGAAGTTATTGGTTGATGCGTGATAGCAAGAATGGATGTGTACAATTCAATCTATTTCATTCTTCTTTTTGACGTTCTTTGATTCTTTCCAACTTGATTCTAGGTTTACCATTATTTTTAGAGTTTTAGGTGCATAAGTTCAACTAATTATCATTTTTTTGAAAAAAAATTGTTGCCTTGTTTGATTCCTATATTTAAAGACAACTTTTTAAAATTATTTTGGAAATTCTGAACATCTTTCAATAGTTTTCTGTTTTTTAAGTTTTAAAAACAATATTTAATGTTTTGAATTTTGAAAAATAATAAAAAATTTCATTAAGCCTGTTTTTCATTTTTTTTATTTTTAAAATTAAAAAAATTAGGGTAGGGAATCAATCATATCCATAATTTTTTTGTTCAAGTCTTTGGGGCCAGATTCAAGTATCTCTATTTTGTTTCATCCAAGTCAATTTTATATGGATTAATTTTATTCTAATACTTATATTGAATTAATGATTATTAATAAGGTAATCTTACACACTTTAAGTTTTTACACCTTAGAATTAATTAGTATTTTTGTCAAATGCATAAATATTTTTATTTGTCAAATTTGAATATATTATTTATAGAAAAATATACTTTAGAATAATGAAGAAAAGTTACACCAGATATCTTGAAATTCAACTTTTTTAAAAAAAATTAATATTTTATATTCAAATGACGGTGATATGNCCTGCCGCACCGCACGGTGTGCGGTACGGCAGAGGATCCTCTTCCTCAAAAAACTGCAGAAAAACCAGCAGAGAATCGAAGTAGTGGGATCAGCCCTCTCCTTTTCTAGCATGAGCACTATCACTATCAATAATGGAAAGAAGGCCCGAGACCCAATCAAAACGACACATCCCCTTTAAAGCGTAGCGGGCTAGCCAATCGGCAGCCGTATTTGAGGACCTTTTGATCCAAGAGATTGAACATCCAGTCAATTTTCTTCTAAGAACTTGAATATCAAGCAAGGATGCTTCACTTTGCTATCCATTTGCATGGCCTTTTTTAAGGCCAAAGCCTCAGCAGCGAAGGCAGATTTTGCAGGGGAGACATAGCTAAAATATTTAATCAACTCACCCTTATGATCTCTAAATATAACTCCAACTCCAGCCTGATTAGAGCCCTCAACAAATGCACCATCTATATTAGCTTTAAATGAATTGAAATCAGGAGGTGTCCAAAAAGATTCAGCATTTTTCATTAATTTTGACAAAATAACCTCATTGGTAAAAATTGTAAAAAAATGTAATGATAAGTGAAATCGAGTCATTTCCAAAACAGTCTAAAACATTGGTGTCACGAGGAGATATTTAAATAACTTAATACAATCAACGAAATCACTCTTTTACCTATTGTTTATAAATGAAAATCATGTTTATGTCTATAATTTGTTGCAAGCAACATGATCATATGTAGAGCTGTAGAGCTGTTAAAATGGGCTCGGTCCAACAGGCCGATCTTATGGTACACATAAAGATATACGGGCCACGATAACAAAATTAAATTTTCTTATAATGAACCGAGTGGAGCTAGCCCATTTTTCATGTGGATCAAGAAGTGTCGGGACGGGCTGAACACAAGCTAGCCTATTTCTATAAAAAAATATTTATTTGATATATTTTAATCAGTAAAATAATAATTAATAAGAATAAATATTATAAGAGTAATTTATCAATGAAGAAAACACTATAAAAGCATGTTGAATGATTAAGAATTGAAGAATTAAATTAAATATAAAGTATTATAATAAAAAACAATATTTATTTATCTGTTCACTCATTCTTTTATTATATTATGTAGTATAATTTTAAATATTTATATTTTATATTATATACTTGTATTTTTTATATTATATATCAAATTGTGTTTAAAAATAATCTATAACTAGTTTATCGGGCTGGTCCTGAGCCTATAAAAGGTCAGACTGGGCTAAGAAAATGTTAGCCCATTTCATTGTCTATTTACTTGAGGTGAGGGTGCCAATTTCATTGCATTGTTAATTTATATAGATGACATCTTGCTACAAGTGCATCCATAGAGATATTCACCATGGTTAAAAAATTTTTGCATCAAGCCTTTACCATAAAGGATCTTGGATTGCTAAGTACTTCCTTGGGCTTGGGATAGCAAGATCCACATTAGGCACATAGATTAATAAGAGAAAGTAAGTTTTAGACCTCATATCAGAAGTTGGATTAACTGGTGCCAAACCCACTTCTACTCTGATGGTTAAGAACACAAAGCTTAAGACTCTTGATGGCAGCAAAATGAAGGAGAACAAGAAGTATAGAAGGATTGTAGGAAGATTACTATACTTAGGTTTCACAATACCTGACATCACTTATGTTACACAACAACTAAACTAGTTTATGAATCATCCTTTTGATTCTCATTGAGAAGCTGCGCTCTATGTTCTGAGATATCTCAAAGGCACAACAACACTTGTCTTTATTATCCTGCGGCTAAGAGTATTTTTGTGTTGGAAGCATGTTATCATGCAGATTGGTCTTCTTGCCTAGACACTAGGCATTCATTATATGGCTTTTGCATCTTCTTGGAAGATAGTTTGGTGAGTTAGAAGACTAAGAAGCAGGTAACTATCTAAGAAGTACTGCAAAAACTGAATATAGGACTGCAGTTTGTGAACTTAGGTGGATCTCTTATATATGTCCTTCAAGACTTGCAAATTCTATACCCCTTACCTAAACTGTTGTCGGCTAAATGCTCAAACGTTGAGGGTGGAGGCACTATGCAGTTCAAACCCTAGCAGAGGGACAAAACCGGAGGTTTAGCATGGATGTTTTTGTTTATTTTCTGAGAAAGTTTTCAAATAGGTCTTATATAATTTAGAGAAAAATAATAATCATCCAATAATTGATATACTTTTTTGGCCAAGTATACTTGATAACTAGAAATATAAAGAATATTAAATATATTTCTTTACGTAGAAAGGCCTAACTCACCCTAAATGAGCTCTCAATAAGAGAGGGTTGCCTCATTGTATATATAGAGTTATAAAGTCTATAAACAATCAATGTAAGACTTCAACACGCCCCCCCTCACGCACGACATAGAAGCGTGAAGCCAACAGATTATTCCCAAGGCAGCCCACAGGTAAAAAGGTTTAACTCACCCCAAAGGAGCTCTCAAGAGGAGATAGTTGCCTCATTATATATATAGAGTTATAAAGCATTTTAACCAAGCAATGTGAGAGTTCAACACTTTCTTAAAATATATTATGTTATATTGTAAAGTATTAGGGGTAATTTTTCTTGTTATTTATTTGTAGTTTAAAGTTTGTATTCCAAATTTGCAATTAAGAATAATAAAGTTTAAGCAAAAGTACTAATTTCGTCCTCAAACTTTACAACAACTGTCAACTTTGTCTCATCTTTTTTACTATTAATTTTCGTCCCCAATGTTTCACATTTTGGTCAATTTTATTCTTTTCTCTTACTTTAGCCAAATATTAACGATAGATTTACGTGAATAATGATATGTAATGTAAAATTGATAGAAAAAAAAATTAAAATATTAACTCATATTGAAAAACATGATGCAGTCTGTCGTTAATTTATTGAAAAAAAGTTAATTAAAGGATAAAATTGACCATAATGTAAAATATTGGGAATGAAATTGAAAAAAAGATTGGGGACATAATTGATAGTTGGTGTATAGTTTGAAGACCAAATTAGTATTTTTACCTAAAAGCTTATTGTGATATGATGTAATGCCATTCCGGTTTGTGGAGCATGCTCGATTTTTTTTTTTTTTTTTCTTGTAACTTCTTTTATGAACACTAATCTTTTTACCCAATGACTATGTAATGCCTTGAATGTGGGATTGGGCTTCCATTTTGTCATGTACCCTTTCTCTCTCTTTCGCCCTGCTTGCTTTGGGTGAGCTTCCACCTTCTGTCACAAATGGACTTTCATCCAATAACAAAGATTGCTTTATTTATACCCAGCCCAATAAAAAAAAAAGATAGGCCTTATAAGTATGGAAATCATGTAAATGTCACAAGTTATCATCTCCATTCTTAACCACATTCTTATTAGGCTTAAGTGCAATTTTGGTTCCCTAACTTTTGCAACGGTCTCAATTTGGTCCCCTAACTTTTTTTGTTGCAATTTTGGTCCCTTAACTTTCGCAAAGGTCTCAATTTGGTCCCCTAACTTTCGCAAAGGTCTCAATTTAGTCCCCTAACTTTTTTTGTTGCAATTTTGGTCTCTTAACTCTTGAAAACGTTTCACTATTGGCCCCAAGTGCACTTCTAAGTCATGAAAACGTCTCCGCATAATGATCCTTTTTTAATCCACTTCACCCATATTTGTCACGTCATCAGCCAACTCAGCCTGCCAGATCGGCACTAACGACAGATAATGAATGGAAAAAGTGCACTTGGGACCAACAGTGAGACACTTTCAAAAGTTAGGGGACCGAAATTGCAACAAAAAGAGTTAGGGGACGAAATTGAGACCTTTACGAAAGTTAAGGGACCAAAATTGCAACAAAAAAAGTTAGGGGACCAAATTGAGCCCTTTGCGAAAGTTAGGGGACCAAAATTGCAACAAAAAAAGTTAGAGGACCAAATTGAGACCTTTGCGAAAGTTAAGGGACCAAAATTGCATTTAAGCCTTCTTTTTATTTCCAAAAGTTATGGTTCATCTTCTTCAAACAAATAATAATAATAATTATAATAATATTAATAATAATTATAGTAGTAGAAAGTGGCACACATCCATTTCCATCCAAACTATTTGGCTGCAAACACCAACCTACTAATAAACTATGCAAGAATTAGAATATATGTTATATGGTTTATTTGGGGATTCCTTGGTGAGAATATAGGCAAGAATGATTTACAAAGGAAGCCTTTTGAAACGCCTCTTATATATGCTAAAGTTAATCTATGGAGAAGATGAGCAAGTGACTAAAGAATGTCTAAGGGCCTGTTTGGGAGAACAATAATCCTAATCCAATCCAATCCAATCCAATCCAAATGGATTGGATGAGATTATTTTTTAATTGGATGAGATGAGATGATGTATTGGTGTTTGGGTGATTTTATTGAGAATGATGTTAAATAGGGTGTGAAATTATATAAAAGGGGTTGTAATGATTGTGGTTGGTAGAAAAAAGTAGATGGATTTTTGTGATTTGTATAGGGGTAGAAATGGTAGGAAATAATGAGATGAGATGAGATGAGATGAGATTGGATTGGATGAGATGATAGGTGTTTGGTTGTTTTTTGATTGAAATGAGATTGAGATGAGATGATATTGGGAAGTGTGATATGGTATTTGAAATTGTGAGGATGAGAAAATTTTGGATTGAGGGTTAGGGGTCAATCCAAATCCAAGTGGATGAGATTAGGGGTCAATCCAAATAATATTGGAATTATTTTTAAGAATACAATTTGGTCTATAAATTCGAACTGTTCCAATTAATCAATCTCTAACATGTGTAAATGATAACTCGGGCCTTGTAGAAAACCCCAATCATTAATAATGGGGTCTATTTATGAAATTGAACGACAAAAAAATAACAAATAATAGTTTGAGGACCAAATAGCAAATTAGAATGTTGTGAAAGGTTCATTTTGGTCCTCAATCATTAATAAATTCTAATAAATTGTGTGGTGAAAGGTTCATTTTGGTCCTCAATGTATGGCCAAATATTTTAAAATGTTGAAATTGGTCCTAAATGTTAGCAAAATGATTAATGGTGTACCAAAATGAACATTAGAACAAACATTTAGGACCAAATTAACCTTTTAACCCTTTTGTATTTGCTCCCTAAAAAAATATTACCGTTATTTTTTTTTTTTTTTTGGTTCAATAGATGAAAAAAGAAAAACAGCATCTCCCTTTAACACATGCGGCTTCCTAAACACATCTGAGACCCTTTCCCTTTTGTATTTGCTCCCTCATTTGTCTCCTTCATCTGCGACCCCCTCTACCCTAGCCGCGCCTCGCTTCGTAAAGACAGTCCTTCATTTGGCTTCCATTTCCTCAGATCGGCACTGTGTTAAGGCAGCGTAGTCAAACTTCGGCCTTCAGGTAAGCAAATTTGTAGAGTTTCACTCGTTTTTCTCATTATTTGACAGGATATATTTCTTCGCCTTCTCTCGTTCTTGAATCGATTGGAATGGAATGATGAATCTATTTCTTCGCCTTTTTGCCAATAAATCCGAATTATCGTGGAGAATCCTGGATTTTTTTTTCAGAACGATTTCAATGTTCATTTGATCTTGATCCTTGTGGAGTGAAAAAAAGATTCCTTGGTGATTTTAGATGTGCATTTTATGGTAGTTTCAATTGTATACTTCTATTCTGTCAATAACCATTTCTGTCGCATGATTTGGCGTGGAAGATTGAAAAAAGAGGATCAGATAAACCAGGAAAGGATATTGGCTGGGAGGTCTTGTAATATTTCGGCCAAAAATAAAATGTTGTTGTAATATAAGTGAAACTGATATGTGCTGAACATCAAATTTTCCCCTTTGATTGTTTAAATCTTGGAATGCATTGGTCTTTGCTGTGATTTTAAGTATTTGGCTTGAGCAAAATGTCCATATTTTGCAGTGTGTCTCCTTGTCTTTAGATTATGGTTGTAGCTCCTCTTTGGTGTTCGGCTTAAGTCTTTGTTTAAGGGAGCAAAATGTTTATATTTTGCAGTCTTTGTTTAAGTCTTTGGTGTTCGGCTGAAGTCATTTTAAGCTTGTGCTGATTTTAGATGCCCGTGATGGAGTAGCTTGGTACTACTTATGCTGTATGAACAAGAATCTTGCCATGCTTGTTTATATGTGTTAATATGATCACATTTTTTATTGGTTTTTCCTTTAATGTTCAGGTTCTGTTCATCATTCTTTCTGTTTGTCTATTTAGAGTAGATCTCAGAGGTTCTGCATGCTTTCTGATTGTCTATTTGTATCTATGCAGGGAAAGATGGCAGGCGAGGAGAAATTTGTGTGGCCCTCTCAGTGGGTAGAATGGTTCTTGGAAATTTGCGTCGATGAAAAACGCAATGGACATTTCGTGGGGGGATTATTTAACGACCCCGGAAAGGCAAATCTCATGAGGAGGATGAATGAGAAGATCTTCCCGAAGACATTGTCAGCCCAACAATTTAGGACCAAATGGGATTTGCTGAAGGCTGACTTGCGTGGGTGGAAAGAACTAAAGCACGCTGCATCAGGCCTTGGTTGGGTGAATGGAAGCACGATATCAGCGACAGAAGAGTGGTGGAAGGTCAGACTACAGGTCTTATGTTATTGAATTTTGAACTGTGTGTAATCAACAAGGTTTGAAGTAGAAGGCTAATCTATTGTTCCTTTTTCAATGTGCAGGGAAAACTGAAGTTAAAGAAGTTTAAGAAGAAACCCCTCGAACACGAAGAGTTGCTGGAGGAGTTGTTTGCCGATACCATCGCCACAGGATTTCATGCACGAACCCCTACAGCTTTCCTGTATCCTCAAAACGAACCCGCACCAGAGCTTGACGCTGACAATGCATTTCCGAACTACCAACCAGGTGACACTCCCTACCACCCAGATATGGACGAGGTGTTGCAGAACCCGGCTAATGTGATGGACAACCAGTCCAGCAATGAAGAAGGTGGCAATGCACCGCCAAATGATACCCCCCGGCAGCGTCGCAGCCAAACCCACCAAACCGTGGGTTTCCACAACCTATGAGTAGGAGAATTGGAGACAAACGAAAGGGAAAGGCTGTGGTGCAGCAGCGGTCGAAGAGACGAGTGGCAGATGGACTTTTTGAGATCAGCGCCTCTATGAATAACTTTGTCAGCACTTGTCAAAACTTCACACAAGGAGGCTCTCCCAGTTGTGGGGCCAGCGGTGGTGTCACATCACTCAACCAGCATGAAAGAATGTTCTCACTTCTTTTACAGCTGCCTGGAATGGAGGCTGGGTCTCGTTTTTACATTGACTGCACGAAGGTGCTCAGGGACCCAGAACTACTATCTATGTTCCTAGCTCAACATTCGGTGGATAAGGAAGCTGTGCTTAAATGGCTTAAGGCCATGGTGGCCGATAAGTTCCCGCCGAACGAAAACAACTTCCCCCATGACGATGACATGTTCCCACCTGCTTGATTTCAATTCTGTTTGTGTTGTAACCTTAAAATATTGGCTCTTTTTAAATGTGTACTGAAGGGATCTATATGGTTTGTTATCACTAGATTTCGTTATGATTGTCTGTAATGTAAACTGTTGAATGCATGGCTCTATCTATCTATCTTAGCATTTCAAAGTGGGGTTTGTTATATTTGTTAATGATGATGCCATAATTAGTAATTACCCAATTATTCTATGTAATTACCCAACATTTTCGTTCGATACACAAGTCCAAATTGTGATGGCCACTATGGGCCTTCATAATTACATCAGAATTGAAAACTCTGAAGACATTGATTGTGCAGCAGCTCTAGCGGGCTAACTGTATGAACCGGCTGATGTTGACGAACCGATCCCTGAAGACTTTGGATCGCCAGCAGGTAGTATGCAAGATATGCGAGACCGCATGCGTGATGAACTTGTTGTTCAGTATTATCAAGGTCGTTAAGCAATTACAATTTATTAGTTGTAGATGAATATTAATGTACCAATGATAAATATGTATGTCTTTCTTTTTTATTTGTTTTAATGTTAGTGTGGTGAAATACTTAACGATGGATTTGCCCCCGAATTTTGTAACGTCCATTAATCGTACCAATTCTAATCTAAATATGTATGCATTTCAAATGTAGTTCAATATGACTTAACGTCATATTTTTCATAGCATTTCAAAGTTAATCAACTAATAGGTATCTCATACAACAAAGGCAAGATAATCTTGCGTTACAAAAGTCATACATTTCAAATGCCAAAAGGTCCTACCCTGTCCAAATTCACTACCCCATTGTGACCAAAATAAACAGCCAAATGATAACAATCCACGAGACAACAAGGCCAATGGAGCAATAACGAAGAGTCTTTTCTTTTGTAGCCAACTGACATTGAGCTGTTGTACTCTTCTTTCGTTCACCATCAAATTCTCTCAAAACACGTATAAGCCTCCTTCTGACCTCAGTTGCATCCGTATCTACAACAGCTCTAACATGATCATCCCATGCGAAGAATTTGCAGTATCCTTCATCCTAATATTGCACCAAAATTGAACAGTCAACATATTCTACAAGGGCTGACCACAAACATCCCATGAAATGGTACAAAAACTGCAAGTAGAATTACATACCGGGTAATATGGGCATCCCCAAAATTTTCGACCTGGGTTTTCTTTCGTGTGCGAGGTCTTCAAAACAGAATCAGCACCACAATCACACAACAAATTAAGGCTCACACGACTTGATATTGAACGACGCCCAGTTGTGGATGAAGAAGCCATGCTACTGCACAATAATCTTTTTTCTCTGTTAGAACTTCAAATAAACAGATAAGGAGTAATTGTTCTGATGGGAATCTAAGGAGTAATTGTTATCTCTGATAGGCAACCTTTGAAACAATCACACAAGCACAACCACTTGCACGTTGAACCTAAACCCCAATCAAACTCTGTGAGGCAGAAGTTCCTCATTTTCCCAAAAAAAAAAAAATTGCTTAGGAGGAAATGACTCAATCCACACTCCATTCCAACTACTAACAAAAATCGAACAAGAATTGAGCTGATTAAAAATTATCATTGATTTCCAAAGTTTATAAGAATTTTCAAACAATAACTAAAGTTCAAAGAGAGTTTTTTACAATTTGACCTTAAAAAATTTATAAAATAGGTTCAATACTTTTCACTTCTTTCTCTCATAAAGAATGAAATTCATCAACTGATAAACTATCATCTAGCTAGTTATTTTTCACAGCCAGGCCATAGGTGTTTTGTCATAGTGAACATTTAATTTCTAATTACAGATGTATTGACCCGGCATAATTTTTTCCTCACCCAAAACAGAACTTCAATTTCTAATTACAGATGTATTGACCCGGCCATCTTTTTTGGATAATCTTATGGTTCCTCTACTACTTGCTGACTCCTTGGTACTATGTTTGTGAGGCCATGTTTAGCTCTCACCAACATAATTTTTTCCTCAACAAAAACAGAACTTCAATTTTAAACGAAGACAGAGGAGAAAAAAACTTAAATCTCGATCCAGGAAAAAAAATTAAACCCAAGAGTGACGAGGAGAATTTCTGCAGATTCGAATTTCTGAGAAGCTTCAAAGAGTGACAAGGAGAAAGTTTCACAGTCAAGAAAAAAGTTAAACGAAAACAGAGGAGAAAACTCGCCTTCGTGTTCAATCCGGAGATCGTCTTCCCTGGAATGTGAAGCGATACGACGACAAAGAGAAGGAGACGAGGAGAACGACAACGCCACGACGAGAAGCCACACGGCAGCGACAACAGCGAGGACACGGCGGCAACCGGGAAGCCAGACGGCGGCGAAGACACGGCAGCATCCACGAATCCAGACGGCAGCGATGATGATGCGGGAACTCGAAACGATGGTAGGGTTCAGCGCATAAAGCAACATAAAGAATAAAAGGCAACTGTAATTACGAAACTGCCACTGACACTATGGAAATCCCCAAATTGCCCATCCACATATTTCAGTATTTTATTAAAGTGTAGGTAAATATAAGTATATGAATAGGGGTAGATTAGTAAATGTAAAAGAAAATTGGATGGAATGATGATGTGGATGAGATGAGATGAGATGAGATGAGATGGAGGGTTCAATAAATACCAAATCCAGTACTGTTCATCCAATCCTAGAATGAGATGAGATTGGATTTGGATTGGATTTGGATTTTAGGGCTGCCAAACAGACCCTAAAGATTACGAAATGAGCTCTTGGTGCCCTGACCTTTGGGGTCAGTTTTACTTATACCTCCAACATTTGTTTTGTATCAGTTATACCCCCAACGTTTCACATTATTGTCAATTATACCCTAGCCTTAATTTTTTTTTGCCAAAGTCCTATCTTGGTCTCTAAGGTTGGCTCAAAGTTCTGTTTTGGTGCCTTAGCTCAAAGTCCTTCATTCATCATCTTCACCACTACCACCGTCGCCGAGCTTTTCTGGCGAGGTTCGTCTTCTTCAGCGAGATACATGACGATTCTGACGACTACGAAAAATTCTAATCAAAGATTTTTTGATCTCCTGAGTTCAATGACGACCTTCATTTTGTGAAAAATGAGTGGCAAGCAACCGAAAGTTTACATGGTCGCTGAAAAATTACACAATCACTGAAAATCATATTTTTGGTCATTTGTTCGCAAAATGCAGGCCGCCATTGAACTCAAGAGGTTAAAAAACTTGGATTAAGAGTTTTCGTAGTCGTCGGGGTCGCCGTGTATCTTCCCGGAAAGTTTGTCAGAGAAGATGAACCTCGTCGAAAAAGCTCAGCAGCGGTGGTGGTGGAGTTGCTACTGTTGATGGTGGTGGTGGTCGTGGGGTTAGTGGTGAAGATGATGATGAATGATGAACTATGAGCTGAATAACCAAAACAGAACTTTGAGTAAATATGAGGGACCAAAATAGGACGTTGGCCAAAAATATTGAGGTTAGGGTATAATTGACAACAATGTAAAACGTTAGGGGTATAACTGACACAAAACAAATGTTGGGGACATAACTGAAACTGACCCCAAATGCTAGGGGAACCGGGTGGTCTTTTTACCTTACGTGATTGGATAAGCTAAAGTACAATGTAGTGAATTATGTGAAATATGAGTGACAATACGATAGAAAAAAAATGAGAGTGAAAGATGAATGATGACAATAAATTAAAGAAAGTTAATCCTCACCATCTATAAGTCATAATTTATATACTTCAACAAATTTATACTTGAGTAGATCCATTCCCAAAGATTACCTTGGTGCATGTTGGGTATTTATAAGTGAACTAATGATAAAGGGTCTGATTCATGATTATTATTATTATTATTATTGTTATTACTCATGCGGAAAAATCGAGTTTGCCTAAGGAGTTAGGAAATTCGATTTGAGGTTACCAAAATTAGGGTTTGTGAGAGAAGAAAACACAAGAAGGAGTTCTTGTTGGGGCTTTCCTTTTGCGCCACCTGGTTTGATTCAAGAAGGAGTTCTTGAAGTCAAAGTCACTGTAGATTGGTCCCTTGTTCTTTTGGAGAAAAGGACGGAAGGCTAGCACCTTGGTGCCCAAGAAACTGTTCGTGTGGATCACCGGCAGAGGGAGAACGCTGAGAGTGGACTCCTTGCACATGCCTTGTACAACCAACCGATTGAAACTCGTGAGGTATACCACTATCTTAACAGGTTTTAAATTCTACTAGCGGATCCGTTCGGGAATTTTAGGACTTGGCGCGTTTTATTTTAAATTTAATATTTGCTTCCGCTGCGTTAGGCGCCTAGAATTCCCAACAGTGGTATCAGAGCCAGGCTAGTTCTAGGATTTAAAACTGTTTATGTGTACATGTGATGTATGATATGTGTGTTTACCGCTTTCAATCACCGTTTTTGGTTTTACAAAATCCACCGAATGTTTTTCTTAAAGATTCAATCTACAAAAAAAGGTGCAAATTATATGTATATGATACATATGGAATTGATTGGATCGATTGGAAAAATTTTCTTGAGTTTTTAGGCCAAAATCGAAAATCCTGTTTAATTATAATTAAAAGTGTTTTAATTATAATATTATAGAGGTGGCAGAAAATTTATTAAAATTATGAATTTTAAAATTTTTGGGGTCAATAATTTAAAATTCTTGAATGAGATTCCTGAATTTTATAATTATTGATAAAAGACCTAATCTCAAGAAAAGGCATGTTAAAATTGCACAGACCCTAAATTGAACACAATCTTAAAAATGGCTTTTAATATATGTGTTGTATGCCGTGTTTGACATAATTGTATGAATTGTTCATATTTGAATTGTGTGGTGTTGGGTATGGCTCTAGGAGGTTTATTTCGGTAAATACGGCCTGCGTGTCGTCTCCCTCTACTCTTATGTAAATTTACTTTCAGTTTATACCTCAATGTAACTGGGGTTTATTCACATGTAATTTTATTTTTCTTTTCAGAAAAGTTCTCTCATTGGCTTGGGAGAATTCTAGGGTAGATGGGCCATATCTAAACACGGTGTATGCTTTTACATTTAGTTTGTATGTGATGCGCTAGATGTATGTTTAGGGTGCGAAATTTTAACATGCTATTTATATATCGCGCTACAACCACGTATACGATACGAGCGTAGGATTTTGTATACGATACAAAATCCGGGCACATGTTTATATGTATGAGATACATGGGGTAATAAACATGTGGCATGACTCGTTTAATTTTAAAAGGAGTTTTAAAATTAAACTATAAAATGGAACATTTTAATAAATAAAATCAAACCCTTTTAGAGAATCTTAAGTTTTTAATGTCGTCGCTAAAACACCATGTCAAAATCTTGTTCATTGTGGAGCGGTGATCGCCCTCAGCGACACGTATCTTCCTTAACCTTGAGGAGACACAGGTGAATGGGAGTTTCAACACGACGCCTATTGAAATCCTGGTTCTTTAAATGCGGTGATCGCCCTCAGTGACATGTATTTAGTTGGGCTTTGATGATATGGGGTTGGGCCTCGGCCTCGTTGTTTTGAACCTAGCCATTCACATGTTTTACCGTGTGACTTAATGGGGTTATCAAAACGGTTTTGGACCTCAAGGCATTAGATGGGATAAACATGCCATAATAAGTATCATATGATGATACAGTCCCATAAGGATCTAAGAGTCACATAGAGATGTGATTGGTAAGGAGTTACCTACCTAAATAACCAAAGGGTGCATGATCGCCCTCAGCGACGGTAAACTTTGGTGAAATATGGGTCTTAGCCACTAACAATAAATTTCACTGGGTTTTATAAAATGGTGGATATTCATTTTTCCTGCTATTTAAAACTTTTCATATCTTAGTTGTAGAATCAAATGGCAACAAACAATAGTTCAACGTTATCACTGCGATCTATCCTTGAGAAGAATAAATTTTCTGGGACAAAATTCCTTAACTGGTATTGTAATTTGAGAAATGTTCTCACCCAACGAAGGAAGCTGCTGACTTCCTTGGCTGGTTTTGTAATTTGAGAATTGTTATCACCCGACGAAGGAAACTTTGTGTCCTAGAAATCCCTCCCCTGAAGACAATGCCAAGGACGCTCCAAGAGCTCAAAGAATTGCTTGGAGAAGCACTTCAATGACTCTGTGGACGTTGCTTGCCTGATGCTTGCCACGATAGTTCAAAGAGTTGAACACGGGAATATTGTCGGCTGTTGAGATGGTTCCACATCTCAGGGAAACGTTCCAGAACCAGGGGAAAGGGAAGGGCAAAGGAAAGAGGAAAGGAGACGCCGAGTTTGGTGGGACCAAGCCAGCGGCTGAGCCTAACCCACTACCTACCAAGAAGGCAAGGCCTTCAAAGGATGCGATTTGCCTTTTAAGAAATTGCAAATTGTATTTGGAAGATCAAAAGAATAAAAGGAGAGATGAGATCTCTACTTCTGGTATCTTCGTTATAGACGTTCACTTGTATACTATAACCGCTTGGGTATTAGATACAACATGTGGTTTTCACATTTGATGTAAAGGGTCTTAGAGACAGTAGAAAGCTGGACAGAAGCGAGATGGACCTACGAGTGGGCAATAGAGCAAGGGTTGCTGCTGTTGCTGTAGGAACATGCGAGCTTGTTTTGCCCTCTGGGCTTATTTTATTGTTATCATGAACCTTCTTTAAAGTTCAAACAATGCTTCTCTTTCTTATTTGATAAGGAAGGTTTTGCATGTGTTAACTGAAAAGAATGTTGTTCAATTCATAAAGATGATGTTTATTTGCTTATGTGATTTGCAAGATAAACATTACGTCTTGAAATTTGAACGTTAACACGATAACAATATCTATAACAATGATACGAAAAGGATCGAGGTTAGCGAATCTAATCCTACATACCTTCGGCATTGTCGTTTAAGCCATATAAACGAGAAACGCCTAGAGAAGCTCCACAGAGATGGACTTCTAAGCTCATTTGATTTTGAATCATATGATGCTTGCGAATCTTGCCTACTTGGTAAGATGACAAAGGCGCCTTTCACTGGCCACAGTGAGAGGGCATTTGACTTGTTGGGGATCATACATAGTGATGTATGTGGACCCATCAGTACCCAAGCTGAAGGTGGTTACTCTTACTAACTGCTTCAATAGGTTTGACTACGGCTACATATTAAAGCATAGGTCAGAGTCATTTGAAATAGAGATTTCAAAGTGAAGTAGAGAACTAACTTGACAAGAAAATCAAAGTCCTTCGATCCGATCGAGAAGACGAGTATTTTGCTGGGAATCCTAGACGCCTAAGGCAGCGGAAGCAAAAATAAAATTAAAATAAACGCCTAGGTCCTATGATTCCCGAACGGATCCGCTAGTAGAATTTAAAACTTTTGGTTAGTGTTATACCTCAGAGTTTCAAATCAATCGGTTGAACGGGGCGAGTTCCACGGAGTCCACTCCCAGAGTTCTCCCTCTGCCAGTAATCCACACGAACAGTTTCTTTGAACACCGAGGTGCTAGCCTCCAATTCTTTTCTCCAAAAGAATTCCGGGACCAATCTACAGACCTCTGAATTTCAAGAACTCCTTCTTGAAAATCAGCAATGGAGGTGGCGCCAAGAAGAATCCCCCCACAAGAACTCCTTCTTGCCTATTCTTCTCTCAAAACCCNCACTCTATTAACTAAGTTATCGCAACACTCTTTAGTAACAGTGACATTACGATAAACTATACTATTAAATGTGAGATAACCACAATCTTTCGTAAACTTTGTCGCACAATTTATCAAAAATTCGAAAGATTCTTGATGTTCTTCTCGTGGTAGGTTGGACGGTGAAGGGTCGCCAATGCCCTCGCCATCATTACTTGATAACATTCTTGGTGTAACTTGCATAGCCCAGCTAGCATAAAAGAATAGGGTGATCACAACTATGATTGTTGATTGTACCATTGTTTCTTTAGTGCTTCTCTAGGATGACGATGATTAGGGTCAAGTAAGGTAAAGTGTTTGGATTTGTTTGTGGATACAAAAGAAGAAGTGTAGGCTTTTATATGGTTCGTGAAATGGAAAAATCAATGTTTCTAATAACTTACGATATTTGATGTTTTTCTAACTTTTCTTTGTGTGTAACATTAAAGTTTGAAACATTTGGCTCCTTCACAAAGATTGTGGTTTAGATTACTTTGTGTAGTTTATCTAGCATTAAAGATATGTTGTTTTTAAATTGAATCTTTAAACTTATCATTGTGTGGTTCTGAAAAATCATCACATTAGAGGTTTTTATTGATAACAAGGAATTCCAAAAATGAAGTTTTATTTGGTAGAGACATTAATGTTATCAAAAGCACTTCCAACATTTTTATTTGTTACTTATTTTCACTTTTTCACTTCAAAAATTAAAGGGAAAAGTACATTTTTCTTCCCCAAACATTAAATCAACTTTCGTTTTGTCCGTAATTTTTTTTTTGCTATCAATTTCTTAATATTTCATATTTTGGTCAATTTAATCCTTTGACTAACTTCTTTCAATAACTTAATGACGAACTTCATCTTTTTTTTTTCAATTTGAATTAGGATTTAATTTTCACTTACTTTCAATTTTACATTAAATGTCATTAGCCATGTAGAATTTGTCATTAATAGGGACATTATTGAAAGTTGATATATAATTTGAAAGACGAAACGAATGCTTTTGCCTTAAATTAAAACTTGGCTTAAGTGCACTTTTGGTCCCAATACTATGACTAAGGTTTCAATTTGGTCCCATAACTATTTTTGTTGCAGATTTTGTCCCAAACCTTCGCAAAAAGTTTCACCGTTAGTCCCCTGGTCACTTCCGTCCAATTTNAAAAGTGCACTTAAGCCTTAAAACTTTCACAGTGACATTACAATAAATAATTTGAAAGACGAAAATAGTGCTTTTGCCTTAAATTAAAACTTTGAAAGCCTTTTATGTTATACCAACCAAAATCATAAGAATTTCGTATTTTGTGATAAGTGATCAATTGCAAAATGACCTAAATAGTTTATTTTGTAATAAGTGCCATTATTGTTACACTATGATGCCAAATAATGCACTTAATGTACCAAAATTGACTTTTCGTCGCAATTAATGAATAACCTTTGAACATTCAATTTTCTTTTAGAAAAGATTTGTTCTAGTTTTCCTTTTCGCAATAGTTTTCAAATTTATATGGTTGAAAAGCTCATCAAATTATATTTGCAACTGAGAAAACGAGAAAATAATACGATTAAGAGGTCTAATTTTGTATTTGTTAAGGAACTATGCTTATATAGAGATTGATATACACCCCTCGGAATTGCTCCTCGGAATTAACATCAAGAGCGCAGGAGGTAACCGGCAAGGAGGCAGCTTAAGCAGGCTCCCTCCCACTCAAGCATTTAATGCCAAGATATGGGCATTAAATGCAAAGATCCCTGAAAGCACGTGACAGGACAAGGAGGACACGCAAAAGGACCGAAACGCCCCCTACGCGCAGACCAAGCCATGAAAAGCACTCTTGGCTATCATTGACAACCAGGAGGGAAGGTTGGAAATCCCACCGTACCCTGGCAGTGATAGCTGTCACATCAAAAGCAGAAACCTACACCAACCCCCTTTTTTCCTCACACATCCCGAGTACACCCCTAACGTCTCAGGGAGACCTCGTACGAACATGAGACAAAAGGGAAGGAGGATAAAAGGAAAAGGGGGAACCTTTTCTAAGGTAACGACTCTCTCTCTACAAAATTCAAACTCTCCATTATTCTCTCTCTAACTTAAGCATCGGTGAAGAATCGTAGGGAACCCCCTGTGCATTCTTGTTTGCAGGATCCGACGACCTCAACCTACCGGAGACTGCCCCTCAATTGTGAACTCAAGGTTAGATTTATCCTAATCCAGCTTTGTAGTTTTCACTGGCGCCGTCTGTGGGGAGAGATGAGGAAACTCCGGTTATCTCTCCCCCCCTCAACTTAGCTGTTGCTAAGACACACACACTCGACGGGGAGCACCTCGTAGGGAAGAGAGTTCCTCCACGAACTCCACCCTGCTCCCCCCTACATTCTTCGCAGCTTTCTGCTCCACTTCTGCTCGCAGCTTTCCTTTTCCGAACAAGTTTCTGTTTCTTTTGTTCAACCCCCGAGAGACCCTGGTACGGCTCTGCGTGGAGGTCATACTTGTATTCTGTGCTAACCCCTTGTTGTTATCTCTTATTGTGAACTTAAGCAAGCTACAACGTTCTCAGCAATGGAATCCCATAATGAGAACCAGCTGTTCCCGAGCCCAGCGAACGCTCCCTCGGGGTCGAGCCATCCGAGAGATCACCCCCAACAAGTGGGAGACGCCACACACGAGCATGATCCCAGGTCCTCCCCCCGGAGTGCTCCGGGGCACATACTGCAGAGCGAGAGAACTCCTACACCGCTGACTTCTCTCGCCGGTTTCCATCAGCACACGGATGAAGAGACTCATGTAGCACTATCTCCGTATACAGCCGAGATACGCGAGATCATTCAGACCGAGCTACGGGAGGCAAGGGCTGCGCACGTAGCCGACATGGCCTCCTTACGCCGAAACATGGAGGAACAATTCAATCAGTTCATGGAGAAGCGCTTTAGTCAGATGACTAGCTCTAGCTCCAGAGGGAAGCAAGTACAAGAAGCCCCCGAGCTCCTTCCGCCAGAATATTACGCCACTCCCAACACACGACCCCCCTCGGAAGCTGTGCTGTCGGGCCGAGAAGAGGAACACGTCCACGAGGGGCGAAGTGAACCGGTGGGGGTGAATCAACCCCCCGCCTCCCAGATATTGCCAGAATCCACAATGCAACAGTGGAACGTACCAGCAGAGTTATGGCATCTCTTGGCCAAACATCTGCCATCCGCAGGCTCCTCAGCGACGACCAACTCCCCATCGGGCCCTTCAGCAGTGGTGCCGACGCCTCCAGCGCCCCCGATGCCATCTCCCGGGATCTATGCACCCCATATACAGCAGGACGAGTTGCCAACCGGGTTCAAGATGCTTATGAAGTTGCCCCGGTATGACGGAACTAAAGACCCGGATGACCATCTCCGGCAGTTCCACGCATGTATGCAGATTGCCAACCTGTCGGAAGGGAAGAAATGAAAACTATTCCCGACCACACTCGTCGGAGAAGGGCCTCACAGTCAAAGACCTCGAGGACAGTGTGGCAGTGCACGCCTTCCAGGCAGGCCTTCGCCCCGGGCAAACACACAAAGAGCTGGCTTTCATGAACCCCAACTCGTTGGAAGAACTGTTATCGAAGGTTCAAGAGTTCATTATAAAGGAGGACGCCTTCACCNGAGGTCTAATTTTGTATTTGTTAAGGAACTATGCTTATATAGAGATTACATACAAAACTTGTCAAATTTCTTCTACTTTTGAAGATACGAAGAATAGAAATGGAAGTGACACATACTAAAGCCTTTGAAGATTTAAGAATTTTTCTCGTAAAAGAGCATGGTAGGAAACGAAATTACTAATCTCCAAGTTAGCGTGAGTGTTTTTATTCCATTCATTTTAGTATTTGGATCAAAACATTTTGTAAGTCTAACAAGATGATTAATGTTATAGCATAAGTTTTAAAAGAAATAACTTATGAAAAATTTGTTTGCATAAAAATGAGAATTATTTTATTTGTTCTTACACTTGTTAAAAGAAGTGATTGGCCATGTAGAATTAGGATTTAATTTTCACTTACTTTCAATTTTAAATTAAATGTCATTAGCCAAGTAGAATTTATCATTAATAGGGACATAATTGAAAGTTGATATATAATTTGAAAGACCAAGCGAATGTTTTTGCCTTTAATTAAAACTTTGACAGCCTTTTATGTTATACCAACCAAAATCATAAGAATTTCATATTTTGTGATAAGTGATCAATTGCAAAATGACCTAAATAGTATTTGGTTTGTCATCAAGACATCTCAAGATTGTTTTAATGTCATAATCCTTGTTATTGAATCATTTTTAGTACATTCTTTTTGAGTAAATCAATAAGTATTTGGTATAGTGGTAACTGGTAAGCGAGTTACACCCTAGATTGAGGGACTCAAGATTGAACCCTGGAATTGATATTATTGGGAGAACTTTAACTGTTCGCTCATGATTCGAATGAGATTAATTTTCACCTAGACTGTTGCCACGACCCCCTCTGCGGGAGCACGTGACCGGCACGGTCATGGGCCTATACCACACCGTAAGCCTACCCACAATCAATTACTATAAAAAGAAGCATAACATCAACTTGATAATGCACAAGATACATATACATACACACATTTAACCATACTCAAACATTCATAATGTCATCATTCACATGCATATTTCTGTCAACCTATCAATTTAGAGTATCATCAATCAATGTAAACACTATCTCAGAATATCAAATGTAAATACAATCCTATAAATAATAACACAACCCCGAACCCTCTCTCTAAGTGCTAGTGGAGCTGACGGTCTAGAGTTAAAAGCAACTTTACACCAGAAGACAAATTACCCACTCGAACAATGATGTGGGCTTCTGAACAGCCCCCTCTCGGAGCAGAAGTAGCAGCTTATCCTAGGCCTGTATCTGAAACTGTAAAAGGAAAGGGGTGAGTCGAAACTCAGTGAGCGGCTAACCCATCCCAGTCGTGGTGTAGG
>QANZ01032554.1:4948-70219 GCA_003254925.1 Chamaecrista fasciculata
ACCCGTACTTAGCCCTTATGGCTACCCTGCTACGGGCAACGTTAGACTAAGCCAAAGTCTGACAACTACAACGCCGGAATGATGAAGACCTCAGGTCTTGAGGGCATCGTGACAGGTGTACAGGAGAAACTAGCTAATGACTAAAACCATGTAGGATTCTCCGGGTCAGTCCAGCAACTCGTAACCCCTTACGTAATTGCATCATGACTCTCGTACCAGCATCTAGTGCATGCATCCCTATGCACCAAGGTCATGTCGGTCTTAATTCATTTCAAGTTCCCACTCGAATGAGCGACCAGGGATAGTTTAGATTAATTATCTTATAATTAATCACGGATTGCTATCACAGTAAACATGCTAATAATGTGATAACCATTAATTTATCTCTATAAATTAATTGATATGTTCACAACATATCTATAAGATGATTGGCCCTAGGGCACAATCTCCATCACTTCGGCCACGTTAGACGTCCCAGAGTCGTCTTCCCGCCGTTCGCAGAATTTTGGTTACCCGGACTTGTCACTTGGGGTATCCTATCAGTAGCTGCCTAGGGATGGGTTCGGCGGGTTTTCTGGTTTGGGATACTACAGTGGTGGTTCTTCGGCATGTCCGGCCTCGTTAGACATTGCGGAGTCGTCGTTGTCCCGCCTTTCGCAGCTACCTTTCCTGGAATTGTTGACGGTTCCTGACTATAAAGTGCAGCACGACATGCCTAGTATAATTAATTTTGTTACTTGATATAATTAATTTTTCAGTTCTATAATTAAATTAGTTATTCAAAAATTAAATTATTTACACAACCCTAAACCCTAAATGTTGGAGATTGTGCCCTAGGGCCAATCACTTTATGTAAAATGTTATGAACATTTGGAATAATTTACAGAGATAAATTATTTTGTTATCATAATTAGCATGTTTACTATGATAGCGTCCGTGATTGATTATGTGATAATTAATCTAAATCTTTCCCTGGTCGATTGTTTTCGTGGGAGCGAAAATGAACTAAGACCAGCATGACCTCGGTGCATAGAGATGCATGCACTAGATGCTGGAACGAGAGTCATGGTGTAGTTATGTAAAGGGTTACAAATTGCTGGACTAACCCGGAGAGTCCTGCATGGGTTTAGTCATGAGCTTGCCTCTCCTGTACGCCTGTCACGACGCCTTAGACCTGAGGTCATCATTATTCCGGCGTTGCAGTTGTCAGACTTTGGCCTAGTCTAACGTTGCCCGTAGCAGGGTAGCCATAATGGCTAGGTACGGGTTTGGTTGATTGCCGTGCTGAGGAATGTGGATTGGCCAAGATGGGATTTTGTCCCTCATTAAATGAGAGATATCTAACTGGCGCCCTCGATGAGTCTGTCGAAGGAAAAGAGTGGCCACTCAGTATATTGGGACTTACTCAAGAAGATCGAGAAAGTTGTGGTTTGGATTATGGATGACTTTCCTGTGCCTAATCCATGACAAGATATCGTGTGACAATAGGGTCTATGACAAGGAGGTACTAAGGTTAAGTCGGTTTTGGTAAAAACGATAACTCACGTATTTTGGGTAGTCGTGATGGCTTGCTAGAGTCCACTCACGACTTGTAAGTCATAGAGATGGCTTGCTGCCAACTTTACGTGAGACCTGCTGGGTCACACATGAGCAGGATCAGGACACCGCTTAAAGGGACACGAATTAGGGTTAATTCGTGGGTCACTCCGTTGACACAATTTAAGACATAGCAAAATGTCTGGGACATTAAGTCTTGTCTTAAATAATCTACAGTTGTGATATATTTAAATTTGTGGGACAAGTTTAAATATAATAATTGTTAAATAGTTAATAGGGATTAATCTATTTACAGTTATAATATTAGGGAATAATAAATCAGATAAGATTTCTAAAAGTTAGGAGATTATTGATTTATTAAATTCTCTAATATTAATCATGAGGGTGGCGCCTCATAGGGCATTTAATTAATAAAAATGTTTTATTAATTAAAGTCATGAGTTTGAATTCAAAAGATTTGATGAAGATTTCAAAAGATTTGAATCAAAGATATTAGGGTAATATCTTAACTCATAATCTTTGGAAAATCATGACTTCCTAATTGTTAGGAATGTTTTTGATTTATAAAATTCCAAGATAAAGGGGAGGAGGATGGCGCATTGCTCTGTGGGTCCCATGGGAAGATTTGATCTTCCATTTGATTCTCAGTGATTGCATTTTGAATTTGAATTGAAATATTAAGGTAATATTTTAATTGGAAATTCAAGTCCTAAAATTGTGATATCATTGTAATCTCATAATTTTATAAATTGATAATTCTATAATTTAGGGATTGCCTAATAATTATCAAACTCCCCAAACTCTATAAATAGAGTAGGCCAAGTCGACTTGGAACCCTAGCTCATTTTTGATTTTGTCTTCCTCCTTGTAGAGAGAGAGAAAAATCGCCACTTTAGTCCTAGAGAGAGAAAAAGGTCAAATTTCCTAAGGAGTTAGAGAGAATTCACCTGGTTCAACAACTAGGGTTTTGAGAGTAGAAAAACAAAAGGAGTTTTGTTCTTTCCTGCTCCTTGCGCCACCTTGTGTCTTGATTCAAGAAGGAGTTCTTGAATTCATACGCTGTAGATCGAGTCCCTGGTTCTTTTGGAGAAAAGAACAGAAGGCTAGCACCTTGGTGCCCGAAAAACTGTTCGTGTGGATCACCGGCGGAGGAAGAACACGTCACGTGGACTTCAAGGAAACGCCCCGTACAACCAAACCGATTGGAACTCGTGAGGTATACCACTATCTTAACAGGTTTTCAATTCAACTAGCGGATCCGTTCGGGAAATCTTGGGCTGGCGCATTTAAATTTTAATTTTTTTTATATTTCTGCTTCCGCTGCGTTTTGCGCCTTGGTTTCCCAACAGTGATATCAGAGCCACGCTAGTCCTGGATTTAAAACTGTTTATGTGTACATATGATGTATGATATGTGTGTTTACTGCTTTCAATCACATGTTTGGTTTTACAAAAAATCCACCGAACGTTTTTCTTAAAAACTCAATCTACGAAAAAGGTGCAAATTATATGTATATGATACATATGGAATCGATAGGATCGATTGGAAAATTTTTCTTTGAATTTAAGGCCTAAAGTCGAAATCCTTATATAATTATAAATAAAATTGTTTTAATTATAATTATAGTGGGGTGGCTGAAAATTTATTAAAATTATGAATTTTAAAATTTTTTGGTCAATAATATAAATTCTTGAATGGGATTCATGGTTTTTATAATTATTGATACAAAGGCCCAATTTCAAAGAAAGGCATGTTAAAATTGCACAAACCCTAAATTGAACACATTTTAAAAATGGTTTTTGATATGTGTTGTTGTATGCCGTGTTTGACATAATTGTATGAATTGTTCATATGTGAATTGTGTGGTGTTGGATATGGCTCTAGGGTTTTTGGTAAATATGGCCTGCGTGTCGTCTCCCTCCACTCTATTGTAATTTTACTTTCAGTTTATACCTCAATGTAACTGGGGTTTATTCTTATGTAATTTTATTTTTCTTTTTAGAAAAATTTTCTCATTGGCTTGAGAGGATTATAGGGTAGATGGGCCATATCTAAACACGGTATGTTTTTACATTTAGTTTGTATGTGATGCAAGGCGCTAGATGTATGCTTAGGGTGCAATTTTTAACATGCTATTTTAAAATTTTACGCTACAACCACGTATACGATACGAGCGTGGAATTTTGCATAGGATGCAAGATCCGTGCACATGTTTATATGTATGTGATACATGGGGAAATAAACCTGTGGCATGACTCGTTTAATTTTAAAAGGAGTTTTAAAAATTAAACTATAAAACGGAACATTTTAAAAAAAATCAAACCCTTTTAGAAAATCTTAAGTTTTAATGCCGTCGATAAAACGCCCTGTTAAAATCTTGTTCATCGTGGAGCGTTGATCGCCTACGCGACACGTATCTGCCTTGACCTTGAGGTGACACGGGTGAATGGGAGTTTCAACGCGACGCCCATTGAAATCTTGGTTCTTTGAATGCGGTGATCGCCTACGCGACACGTGTTCAGTTGTGCCTTGATGATATGGGGTTGGGCTTCAGCCTTGTTGTTTTGAACCTAGCCATTCACATGTTTTATCGTGTGACTTAATGGGGTTATCAAAACGGTTTTGGACCTCAAGGCATTAGATGGGATAAACATGCCATAATAAGTATCATATGATGATACAGTCCCATAAAGATCTAAGAGTCACATAGGATGTGATTGGTAAAGAGTTACCTACCTAAATAACCAAAGGGTGCATGATCGCCTACGCGACGGTAAACTTTGGTGAAATATGGGTCTTAGCCACTAATAATAAATTTTACTGGGTTTTATAAAATGGTGGATATTTATTTTTCCTGCTAATTAAACTTTTCATATCTAAATTGTAGAATCAAATGGCAACAAACGTTCCAACACTATCACTGCGATCTATCCTTGAGAAGGACATGTTGACTGGGACTAACTTTCTCGACTGGTACCGAAATCTGAGAATTGTTCTCACCCAGGAGAGAAAGCTCTATGTCCTGGAAAACCCCATCCTTGAACAGCCTGCTGCAAACGCTCCAAGAGCACAGAGAGATGCTTATGAGAAGCATCAAAGTGACTCTGTGGACGTTGCCTGTCTTATGCTGGTTACCATGGTTCCCGAGATCCAAAAGAACTTGGAGAACATGGGGGCATATGAGATGATAACACATCTCAGGGAAATGTTCCAAGTACAGGCAAGGCAAGAGAGGTTTGAGACTGCAAAGGCTCTTTACTCTTGCAAGATGGCAGAAGATGGATCTGTGAGTGCCCACGTCTTAAAGATGAGGGGGTATATAGATCACCTTGCTAGGCTGGGATTTCCCATTTTGCCAGAGCTAGCGACGGATTTGATCCTTAATTCGCTACCTAGAAGTTATGACCAGTTCGTCTTAAACTTTAATATGAATGGCATGGAGAAATCCGTATCTGAACTGCATGGGATGCTGAAGACTGCTTAGGCATCTATAAAGAAGGCGCCTAGCACTGTCTTACTGGTTCAGAACAAGGGAAAGGGGAAGGGCAAAGGAAAGAGGAAAGGAGACGTCGAGGTTGGTGTGACCAAGCCTGCGGCTAAGCCTAACCCACCGCCTGTCAAGAAGGCAAAGCCCACCAAGGATGCAGTTTGTTTCTTCTGCCAGAAGCCTGGACACTGGAAGAGGAATTGCAAACTGTACATGGAAGATCTAAAGAAGAAGAAGAAGAGCGAAGCCTCTACTTCAGGTATCTATGTTATAGGTGTTCACTTGTCTACTCCTACCACTTGGGTATTGGATACTGCTTGTGGTTCTCACATATGTACTAATGTGCAGGGGTTGAGAAGAAGTAGAAAGCTGAGCAGAGGCGAGGTGGACCTACGAGTAGGCAATGGTGCAAGGGTTGCTGCTATTGCTGTAGAAACATACGAGCTAGTTTTGCCCACTGGGCTTGTTTTGTTTTTGAACAATTGTTATTATGTTCCATCCTTGAGTTCTAACATTATATCACTTTCTTATTTGGATAAGGAAGGATTTGTTTGTGTGAATGGGAATGGAAAATGTTCAATTTACAAATATAATGTGTTATGTGCTTATGGAGATCTGCACGATAACCACTATATCTTAAAATTGGAACAACAACGTAATAACGAGATCTATAACATCGATACAAAAAGGATTAAGATTAATGAATCTAATCCTACATACCTTTGGCATTGTCGTTTAGGCCATATAAACGAGAAACGCCTAGAGAAACTCCATAAAGATGGACTTCTAAGCTCATTTGATTTTGAATCATATGATGCTTGCGAATCTTGTCTACTTGGTAAGATGACAAAGGCGCCCTTTACTGGTCACAGTGAGAGGGCATCTGACTTGTTGGGAATCATACATAGTGATGTATGTGGACCCATGAGTATCCATGCTAGAGGAGGTTACTCGTACTTCATTACGTTTACTGACGACTTCAGTAGGTATGGCTACGTCTACCTAATGAAGCACAAGTGAGAGTCTTTTGAAATGTTCAAGAGATTTCAAAATGAAGTTGAGAACCAACTTGACATGAAAATCAAGGTCCTTCGATCTGATCGAGAAGGCGAGTATTTGAGTCAAGAATTCATTGATCCTCTTAGTAGTTGTGGGATAGTCTCACAACTTACTCCTCTTGGAACCCCACAGTGGAATGGTGTTTCCGAGAGGAGGAATCGAACCCTATTGGATATGGTTCGGCCTATGATGAGTCAAACTGATCTTCCGCCATCCTTTTGGGGATATGCTTTAGAAGCTGTCGCGTTCACACTTAACCGTGTTCCGTCTAAGGCAGTTGAGAAGACGCCGTATGAGATATGGAGTGAGAAGAGTCCCATTATGTCTTACCTCAAGGTTTGGGGGTATGAGGTTTACGTTAAGCAACAAGCTAACGATAAACTATCTCCCAAATCCCTCAAGTGTCTATTTGTGGGATACCCCAAGGAAACGAGGGGGTATTATGTCTACTGCCCAACTGACAACAAAGTGTTTGTAGTCAAGAGTGGGTTCTTCTTAGAGAAGGATCTAGTTTCTAAAAGAAACAGTGGGAGTAAGATACAGCTTGAAGAAGTTCAAGCTCCACAAGACGCATCAGAGGCGCAGACGGAAACTGGAGAAGATCCACAAGATGTTGTGGAAGCTCCTCCAGTGACACAAGGACCACGAAGGTCTGATAGGACACGTTTTCAGCCTGAGAGATATGGATTTCTCGTGACTGAAAACAAGGATGCGTTGCTCACGGAGCATGGTGAGCCGACCACCTATCAAGAGGCCATCGCGGACCCCAACTCCGAGAAAAACAAAAGGAGTTTTGTTCTTTCCTGCTCCTTGTGCCACCTTGTGTCTTGATTCAAGAAGGAGTTCTTGAATTCATACGCTGTAGATCGAGTCCCTGGTTCTTTTGGAGAAAAGAACAGAAGGCTAGCACCTTGGTGCCCGGAAAACTAATCGTGTGGATAACCGGCGGAGGAAGAACGCGTCACGTGGACTTCTAGGAAACGCCCCGTACAACCAAACCGATTGGAACTCGTGAGGTATACCACTATCTTAACAGGTTTTAAATTCAACTAGCGGATCCGTTCGGGAAGTCTTGGGCTGGCGCATTTAAATTTTAATTTTTTTTATATTTCTGCTTCCGCTGCGTTTTGCGCCTTGGTTTCCCAACACTAAACCCCAATAATAAACCCTAATCCCTAATATCAAAACCCTAAACATACTAAACCTAAAACCCCCCCAAACTCGGCCCCAAAAATTCCGTTCAAATCGCAGCACATGCTGCGATTTTTTTAAATAAAAACTTGATAACAAATAAGATCCAACTAAGTACACTAGTGTGCCTTTAACATCACAACAATCACTTTGACAATTTTTCATATATACATGATAGGATATTGCATCATTCTATGTTGAAAGCCAACAAGATATCTCTTCCTCAAATGTTGATGACATTACACTTCCAAAAGAACAAGGCTCTTATGGAGGAGTTTAATGCTCCATGTTTGGATGAAATGTTGACACCTCAAATGTCCAACCAGACTTGGAGACATATTAAGCTTGAGAAATATGCTAAGACACAATTATGTATTTTGCAACTTGAAATGATGAAATCTCAACGCCCTTAAATATTTCTGGATTTCTGACAACAAATTATATATTTTGGGTTGTAATATTTTGTTATGTAAAATTACTAATCGGAACATTTATTACTCATATCTAAAATACTTGTGTTTCAGGCCAAAAAAAAAAAACTTATGTAGGTAAAAAGGAAAGGAAAGACTAGAATTACAATTAACTAAAAGAAATGTTTGAGTACAACTAAAATTAATCACATATTTTAGAAAATGAATTTGCTAAAATATGGTGAAAGTAAAGTATCTAAATTATGTCATCTCTCATCCATTTAAATGATCTTGTATTTAGTCTTCTAAATAAATGGTCCAAATAAAATAATTTACATAATTTAGTTGACCCATAATTTAGTATACCTTTTCCTCATATTTTAAGGGTATCAAGTTTCAACAATATTTTGTTTTTCTTGAGCAGGAGGAGAGAGAAAGCCTCAAACGGTCGTGCGTCTAGTCCTTTCGATTATCAGAGCACTCCGAAATCGCCATTTTCTGTTTTTCGTTTTCAGTCACACAAGAGCTTCACGCACAACCTTCTTGGTTGAAACCATCATCGAAGTCACATTCCCCCACAATTCAATTGTGTCAATATCATCATCAACTTCTCTAAGATCTGAGGTAAGGAATTTTTCCTCTAATGTCCTTCCTCGGTCGCTTCGTGACAATCTCGTTCAGAACAAACGCTTTAATGCTCCTACTATTTGTGGCTTTGTTGTCAAATTTGCATTTAGGTTATATGAAATGATGATCGAAGCTTTGATCTTATTGTTTAAGTGAATACGTATTTATCATGAGAGAAATTATTAATTGTTGGAATTTTGCATTTGGGCATGTTGACGACTGCGGAGTATCCGTCAGAATGAAACTCTTATTTATTTGTTTGTTTTCATGCATCTAAAGAAGGATGAAAGGAGTTAAAGAAGATTGCGAACTGTAATTATCATATGTTAAAAATTGATTTAGAAGAAAGAGCGATTTTCTCAAACTAGAATGCAACTTGTTTTCTGTGTACTAAGCACCACCTAGATTTTCTTTCTCCCACTGCTATTTTTTCTTTTTTTTTTTTTTTTTTTTTTTTNTTTTTTTTTTGGATTCATTACATTCTCTTGGTTATTTATGCACTTATCAAATATGAATTAACAAGTTCGATTTCTGCCTTATTTCTGCTTATCGTTACATATTATCACTATGTATTCAGCGTTCCTTTATCAAATAAACCCTAATGAAATCTCAAATTAACTATAGTACATGGTGTAAAATAACATTGCAACATGACAATAATTGTAAGCATATCATATGTGATTTGGTTTCTGATTATTGTAACAACACTCAATGTGTAGGGATTGTTGAACCCAAAACACATAATCCAATGGCTATCATTGACATGACCTGTTATCGTGTTCCTCAATTTTCTAAGAGCAGCCTCACTCTGATTTCTTTGTTGTGAGTCATTAGTTCTTTAATTGTATTTAGTATTTACCCATGAAATCAGGCTTTCAGCCTGGTGGACGGGATAATGCTCGCACAAAGATCTTTCTGACTTCACTGTCAGCAATGGTGGCTGAGACAACAACTTTTCCTATAGACCTGATTAAGACTAGACTCCAACTCCATGGTGAGTCACTTCCCTCAAGTCAGCCGACAAGTGCATTTCGAGTAGCATTGGGTATAATTCGTGAACAAGGTCCTATTGGCCTTTACAAGGGGTTGTCTCCAGCAATCACTAGACACATGTTCTACACGCCTATTCGAATTGTAGGGTATGAGCACCTGAGGAGTATGGTTTCTGCTGATAATGGTTCCCTATCTCTCCCCAGCAAGGCTGTTGTTGGTGGAATATCTGGTATTATGGCTCAGGTGAGAGCTACTTTACTTTGCCTGGTTGTGTGCTGTTTATCATTACAGATTCCATGTCCATTTTGTCTTCTCTCACAATGAACATTGAAATTGGAAACTTGTGGACTAGTATTTTTGGTTGAAAATATCTAGGTTTCGCTACTACTGAACAATAGGATTGCTAGCACTAAAGTAGAACCAATTGGGTTAAGGAGCAAGAGAACCCTGGGATTTTATTGAATCTCAAACTGACTACAAATTCTGCAGCCAATGGCTTAATATAAAACATATGCTTAGAAGAAGGAAGGAGATAGTTATTAGAAAAATTTCTAATAGTTAGCATGCTAAAACAAGACAAGAAACCACAGTAAAGCAAATCATAATATTTAAGCCTTAATTAAAGGCACAATGCTTGTTACTATGTTTAAGTCTCTCATAGCTCTTCCATTCCTTATTCCAAGTGTCATCAAATTAAACAGAGAAAATAGAAATAGAAGGATGTTCTTACCCTTGTATCTCTTTTTTTCTTTTTTTCTTTTTTTTTTTCTCTAAAGAAGAAGAAAAAAAGAGAGATGAAGGATATACAAAGCTTAAAGGAAAAAAGAAGTTCTATCTATGGGTATACTGATAAACTGCAAACTTAACATGATTTATTTTCCTCTGAACAAATTGTTATTGGAGAAAAGTTTTAAAACAATTCTTGGTCTAGACTTGAAGTTTTAATTTGCTGCTCATCTTTGGTTACATTTTCCTTGCCAATAATAGCATACTATTATTTACTCTTAGTAGTGCAGGTTATAGCAAGCCCAGCTGATCTGGTGAAGGTGAGGATGCAATCTGATGGCCGTATGGTGAGCCAAGGTCTTAAACCTCGCTATTCAGGGCCATTTGATGCTTTAAACAAGATTGTTGAAGCAGAAGGATTTCGAGGACTTTGGAAGGGTGTTTTTCCTAATATCCAGAGAGCCTTCTTAGTAAACATGGGAGAATTGGCATGTTATGATCATGCTAAACAATTTGTAATAAAAAATAAGATAGCCAGTGATAATGTTTATGCCCACACATTGGCTTCTGTCATGTCAGGCCTTTGTGCAACTTCTTTAAGTTGTCCAGCTGATGTAGTGAAGACTAGAATGATGAGTCAAGGAGCTAGTAAGGAAGGGAAGGTCTTATACAAAAGCTCTTTTGATTGCTTGGTTAAGACAGTTAAAGTTGAAGGAATAAGAGCGTTGTGGAAAGGATTCTTCCCCACATGGGCTAGGCTTGGCCCTTGGCAATTTGTGTTCTGGGTTTCTTATGAGAAGTTTAGAAAAATTGCAGGGCTTTCTTCCTTCTGATGAAACCGTGCTAGGTAATAATGATGTTACTGTTTAACACATTGATTGATGAAGAAAACTATTTTCTGCTTTACTGAATTATTAAATGCTTCTTATTAGATGGTAATAAACTATATACCTCATTCCAATGTAATTGATACAAGAGTTACAAAGTGGAATGAAGCTCATCATGGAGTGTGCTTGCATTATAACCAGTATTAATTTGAGAGATGATGTTTTGTTATATTCGACTGGACAATGTTATATATGTTGACTTGTTAAAATGTTGAGGCTTTTTACTATTGTATCATTTTCAACTGTGTAAGGCAGTATTTTATGAACATAACTTTAAATATAACAAACAAATTCCAAAGAAAGTTGATTCAAGTTTCATTGCTCTTCATGTAAATATGTATGGATACTAAATTGCTTCAATTTTATTTTTGCTTAGTTTTCTGTTTTAGTACAAAAATTATCAGGCCAACCTATTCACTCGCAAGTTGGCTTACAACTGGGAAACGAAATTTCATCAATCCAAGATTATACAGACCAATCCACTGGTTTTGACCCTTTTGACATGTCTAAATTCAATAAGTGAAAACCAAACAATTGTTTAAGTACGGAGTAGCATCACTACACTATATATAACAAGTCACCAGCGGCTTTGATGTGCATTTTGGATTATGATTTCGGTTATAAAATTACAGTGGATATACTGACTCAGAAGTAATGTTTTTTTTTTTCTTTACTTGAATCTTAAGTTTGGACAGTGAATAACAATTACAAAATCAAAATTTAAGATGGAAGAATAAAATAACTGCAAACGATATAAGGCACAACTACCTCATACATGCAATCTTGTGCTCTTTATATTAAATATTGAAACTTAGAAAAAAGAGGCAGGAACGAAAAGGATCAAGATAAAAGAATGTCATATGCTGACTATATATAAACACTACAGTTTTTATTGCCTTCCTCTGAAACCAATGCTGAAGCTATGTTCCAAGCCCTTCCTGCCAATTCCAGGAAGATGAATTCCTGGAAGATTTCCTTTCTGCATCATGGCTACAAACTCATTATAATCTATGGTTCCATCCTGCACAATTGCAAAGTTAAACGTAAATTAAAGTTTTTAAAAAATAAAACAGTTAATAATAGCTAGATATGTCTATTCTGCATCAAAATATTGTTATATGGTGTTCAATTTCAAGCAAAACTTAAAGATAATGAATCCATCCTCCATAACTGCAACCTTTTTACTGTTTTCATTCCTTATTCCAATGTTGAGAAATTGATTTTAAAGTACTCACAAATACAATGAACATCTATAACAATATTAAAAAAGGGCGGCCTAGTGCACAAGGCTCCCACTAAGTGGGGTCTGAGGAGGGTCAAGATGTACGCAGCCTTACCCCTGCTTTGCAGAGAGGCTGTTTCTAGGGATTTGAACCCGTGACCTTAGTCACTAGGCAACAACCTTACCATTGCACCAAGGCTCACCCTCTTAACATCTATAACAATATAAAGAAAATTATAATAATTATGTAAAAAAGGTGCACTCTGAAACTATTTTCTGTAAGGGTACGTTCTTAGATTAAAGAGACTAGAGAGCCAAAAAAAAATGGGGAAGAGAGGCTTCAATTTAGACATTTTCTTATTTAGATTTAGCATTTTTCACCATAAAAAAAATGTTTGAACTAAAGAAAATGATAGGCAAGAAAAGAAAAGGAATATTTACTAATCTAAATCAAAGAAAAAATTAAATTAAAAGACGATAACACTTCCGTGCCTCTAAATTATAAGAGTAGTTTTAGGTGCACCCTCAAACATTTTTTGGAGTACATTTGACTCAATGTCAGACCAAGGCCCAATGGCGTTCTTTCTTTGTGTCAATTGTATCCCAAAATTTTCATTTGACTCGATGTCAAACCAAGGCCCAACACTGTTATTTCTTTTTTGGTGTCAATTGTAACTAAAAATTTTGACATTTGTCTCAATGTTAGACCAAGGCCTTCTTTTTCTTCTAAATCAAAGAAAATATTAGATTAAAAGGCAAAAGCATTTCTGGTGCCTTTAAATTATGAGCAGTTTCAAGTATACCCCTAACCATTTTTTGGAGTCAATTGTACCAAAAAACTTTAACATTTGATTCAATGTCAGACCAAAGCCCAATGTCGTTCTTTTTTTGGTGTCAACTGTACCTCAAAATTTTCACATTTGACTCAATGTTGTTATGATTTAATAGTAATGTGGGCAACAACTTCCAATTTAAATGATTTCAATTTCAACCAATCTGTAGTTGATAGTCAAGGTCAGGTAATTAATACATGGGCTGATTAACTGAGCTAACCTTAGTATGGAAGTTATGAATGAACGAAATACTCATAATTTTCCTCTAGGCCTAACTGCGGTTGAGGCTCCATCTATAAATGGATAAAATTTGGATTTGAATGAAGAAAAAGATTGATGGAATTGGGCCTTGGTCTGACATTGAGACAAATGTAAAGGTTTTAGAATACAATTAACACCAAAAGAAGAAAAAAGTCAGCCAACACGTCAATATTTGACATTAACAATATTGACAGTGTTGAACATTGGTCCAATATTAAATCAAATGTAAAATTTTTGGGGTACAAATGACACTAAAGTTTTGGGGTACACCTAAAACTACCTCTATAGTTTAGGGACACCGGGATTGTTTTTGCTTAAATTAAAATTTCATTTCCCTTTAAATGGGGAAACTGCAAATGAAGGTTCTGTATTATATAGAATTGGAAGTAACTTACATTATTTTGATCAATTTCCTTGATCATCTCTTCCAAGCGTATGTCTTTGATTCCAAACTCTACACAGGCTTGTTGAAGTTCTTCTTGAGTAATATAGCCACTTCCGTCTCTGTCAAAGTAAGAAAATGCTGCAAAAAGATGATCTTCTCGTTCAATCTTGTTTCGATGCAATGTTGCAGCAATAAACTCCCCGTAACTAATTGTTCCACTATTGTCAACATCAGCCTACAATGTAAAATGAAGCAACACATTAAAAATTTAGCTACTAAATATATGATGTAGGACTAAGTAGAATGGAAGGATATGAGGGAGAAGAGAAAGGGAGGGAGATGTGAGAGAAAATCTGAATATTTAATTTAATCAACAAGTTTGAGTACAAAATAGAGAGAGCTACATATATATTTGCAGCCCAGTCAAAGATAATAAAGCCAAATAATAATTCTCAAAACAATAATAAAAACAAGCTAGTTCCAAAAATAAAATAAAAGATAACTTCCAATAAAAGTACTAAGAATTCAAATTCAAATTTCTAGGTGATAACTCTTCTCTTTTTCCTAGAATAAGTTTTCCAAAGTTTCCCATCAATATAGTACTTGCCTGATTTATTAATATGGAGTAAAAGTTCAGAGTGGAACATCACAATTCACACCACCTCTCTAATAACTAATATAGACTTGAATTCTTCTTTCACTCAATTTTAAGAAACTATTTGACTTTAACATAATTTTTTCTTTTTGGAACCTAATTCATGTGTTCAACATCAATGATATGAATACATTGAGAAAATTAAAAGAATAGTAGTTAAAATAGTAGGATATTTGTATTATGAATAGGGATTGTTGAATTTTAGAATAAGAAAACTCTGGATAATTGATTTTTGATGATATCATAATGAAGCTAGCATACATATATATACCCGCAGCTTGCATTCAATCCTCCTACCTCTCAACTACTAATTGATTATAATTAATTCTATGTTCAACCAACTAACCAACTAATAGATAATGGCAACTAACACTTCCCCTCAAGTTGGAACATAGATATTAATCATGTCCAACTTGTTACAACTTACAAAAATATTCCATAACATAAAAGATCCCATACCCATGTCTTCTACCAACAAGGATTGTGTCAACAAATCAAACCAAGCTAAGAAAAATACCCTTAATCCAACTTCTCTGAGACTCCCCTGTCAGTAATATCTCAAATAGCCACCATGAATAATGATCTCAAAACATCCAAAAACAGTGGCAACTTCTAATGTTTGCAAATGAGACATCCAATAGAGCTGCAATGTCTAGTGGACTCAAACGTGATGTCTCAAGAAACACTGCAAACCTCTTAAAAGCAGCCAGAACAAGGGCTTATGACACCAAAACTGGTGACAGTGATTTCGGCATAGAAGTTAGCACATGGTTTCTCAGCTCATGGCTCCATAGAAAGGAGAGACCAAAGGAAACCGAATGACATGTCAAGAGACCCAAACACACATAGAAGACACCAAAGAGACAACCACAGTAAAGCCAAAATACAAGGCTAACCAAAATACAAATAAAACGAATTAGACAACTCAAAAGGATCACCACTAGGTTGTTGAGAGATGAAAAGATAAGCCTGGGACTGAGTCACACAGTAGAGGACTGGAATGACAACACAGCTATGAACAGTGAGAGAAGGGGCTGGAAAGAAAACAAAGCCACATCAACAAACTTGAGTGACCCATAGGAGAAATGAAGAACAATGTGAGAAGGGACTGAAACTTCATCAGCCCACATACCCAATGTAGCTCCACTATGAGCTGCTGGTCTGGGTTGGTGATCTGAATAAATCAGAGAAGGAATTCCAGTAGAACGGAGAAGCACAGCAAGAAGAATGAGGAGAAAATGAAATAATGGTGAAGAGGAGTATGAAGAGGAGGGCCCAGTATCAAACAGCAAAACAACCACCACCAAAAGCTTAGACGAGGTCCGACGGTCCCAAAATGACAGCAACAAAGCTGTTTTGCCAACGGGAAGGTGACATGTGGCATGTGGCATGTGGCCCTCACATTCCACAAAACAGAATCATTCAAATGGTGCATGACACCCATACACAACACTGTACACCACTTGACTCCCGGGAATGACCGGTCGGCGCCCTCTGAAGCTGCCGATGTCAGCATTGGCGCAAACAAATGTCGAGTGGATGCCACATGCCACAAAAAGAAGACAAATGCGGCACGTGACGCTCACGTCATTCGGTCAGAGCCAAGCTTTGGAATTCGATAATTTTGAGATTTTGACAGTTATTGGAAGAAGGCCTTTGGGGTGGGCAGAATTCAAAATTGTCCTGGACACTTGGTTAGTTTACACTTAACAAAATAAGTTGTATTTGTTGAAGAATTAGATAGCAAAATTCTTATTATTATTCGTCCTGAACAAAAAAGATTTACAATGACTTAAATAAGAGAAAAATATTCCTAATCAAGTTAGTAATCCTAAACCTAATTGGAAAAAATAATAAGGGGAGAAATCTAATCTAATCCTATTTGATAAAGATAATGATAATAACAAATAAAATTCTAATCTTAAAATATAATAATAAGATAAGATAATTCTAGTCCTAAAAGATAATGATAAAATAAGAAATAAGATAATTCTTAATAATTTTAGATTTCTCAATAGCCCCACTCCAGCTGAGAATATTAACTTTCCATTCTCAACTTGTTTAGACAGATCTCAAACCCAGGGTTATTTAGCCCACTTTTCTTATTTTCTTTCTGCAATTACAACTCTTCTGGAACCATACTGGTTCCTTGATTGATTGGGTCTGTTGAATTCAGTAGATTAGATTGATTGATTACATTACAATGGCATTTGCATACATATTTAAAGACCTCAACTTCACCTACCTCATTTAATATTCTAGCTAACACATACCAAACAACTAACTCTAATTAATAAACTCTTGACTTCTAACGCTCCCCCTCAAGTTGGAGCATAGACTCTAATCATGCCCAACTTGTTACAAAGATATTCCAAAACATAAAAATTCCATAGTGAAGGCTTGTGTTCGTTGGACAAAAGTAGTGATGGCTTGTGTTCTTGTTGGAGTCTCAATGACTCTCTTTATCACTAGAGCTTGTACTCCTTTTAGAACCTCAGGGGCCATTAAAATAGTGATGACTTGTGTTCTTTTTCGAGTCTCAAGGGCTCTCTTTATCTAGAGCTTGTACTCTTTTTAGAACCTCAGAGGTCTTTAAAAATAGTTTCCATCAATGACGAACTGGAAATCGGCGATTAAGGCCTGAACTCACAAGGAGGAAACTGGAAGAGAAACAAATGCTGAAACTGGAACATCAAGTTGAAAGAGGCAACAAACTCAAGAAAAAGAAACACCAAACGCAGTAAGCTGAACGGAGCATCAACCAATAGAACCAGACAAAAATGGCTGGAACCTCGGGGTGTTAGTCGGAAACCGCCGGAAATAGCCTACTGACTGCGTTTGAGGAAGGTGATGACTAGAATGACGAAGCGCGCTCCCTCATGCGCCGGCGCGTGAGACTCACGCGCCGCTCGGTTTGCTGCCAGACTCCGTGGAACCACCAGTCGGACGCTTCTGCCTCCATCCCTGTCGGCGGTGACACAAAACGGAAACTTTGAAAGTGGACCTACTAAAACCCTAACTAAGTTTACTCATGAACAGAGGAAGAAGAGGATGAAATTTCAGAACCAGTGAGGCGAAAGTTCATCCAAGTTCAAAGTTCTCTGATACCATGTTGAATTCAGTAGATTAGATTGATTGATTACATACAATGGCATTTGCATACATATTTAAAGACCTCAACTTCACCTGCCTCATTTAATATTCTAGCTAACACATACCAAACAACTAACTCTAATTAATAAACTCTTGACTTCTAATAGGGTCTTGACTAAAATTTTTTCTTCTTTAGACATGGTTCTTGTAGGAAGATGACAATGGAATGAAAAACTTTAGTGGGTGTAGTTGATAATGGACGCTTAAGACTGTGACTGTAACTCACTTGTGCATGATGCAATGATTCTGGAAATAAATGCCGAAAGTGGACTCGTCAATGAACGATGAAAATTATTCTTCAGTGTAATACTGGCAATGAAGGCCGAAGGTCAACTCGTCAATGAATGACAAGATTTAGCCAATTAAGGATGATTGAACGACAATTGTCAATTAAGGATAAACTCAAGAGCCTAGGCTTGTGTTCTTTTTTTTTTCGAGTCTCATAGGTCTTGGGTCTCTTTTTCGCATGAGCTTGTACTACTTTTGGAACCTCAAAGGCCACAGGTTTTTTTTCTCGTCAATTAAGGACGACAAAATTTGTAGGTACCATCAATTAAGGATGGGTTAGAATATGGGAGTCATCAATTAAGGACAAACAAAGAAAATTATACACTGAATTTTGTCAATTAAGGACAAATTAGAGACACAAATGGGTTGTCGATGATGGAACTTGAGTAAATGTCATCAATTAAGGAAGACGAATTAGGATGGTTATTGTTTGTTACGACTTGTCGATGAAGGACAAGTAAACATGATTGATTGATTAGGTTCCACTTTGGTACTTTGTGGTTTAAAACATGACACTTTGGTATCCTAAAGTCCCCAACATTACCCCTTCGATACCTTGAATAATTTTTCCGTTAGTTTTGGATGGAATTTGTGCGCTCACTAAAACTCAATTTTGTCCAACATTTTGCCATAACAAAGATCAAACACTTGCTAAACCAAAACCAAGATGTCATCATTTGTCATACACTTCCATTAATTGGAATCATAAACAAACATCCAAAGATGCATATTGTTGATCTTTGTTGTTGCAAAATGTTGGACAAAATTCAGTTTTAGTGACCCACGTGCCACAATTGGTCTAAAACTAATGAAAAAAATTGTTCAGGGTACCAAAGGGATAACGATGGAGACCTCATGGTACCAAAGTGTCACATTTTAAACCACAGGGTACCAAAGTGTAATTTACCCTAAATAATATTAAGCCATGAATAATGAATTTAATCATTGATTATATTATCATTGAGTCATATATCAGATGGCGGATCTGACTAGTAAATGCAACTTCTTTCATCTCATACACAAGAATAAACCCAAATAAAAAGGACATTTGAAGGAGGGAAAGCTTAGTATTGCAAATTTAAAATTTCATTCATTTTCATCAATATTATTCTCAAAATAATATTACTCTATCTCCCATCAGAAGTTGGAAAATACTTACTGCTTGCATCAAATCATAAATTTCAGACTCCTTAAGATTAGCACCCACTCTTTTCAAACCGGCCTTAAGCTCATCAAATGTGATTTGACCACTGTTGTCTACATCTATCATCTTGAACATTTCTCTTAAGCCAGCTATTTCCTCTTCAGATAAACTCTCTGCAATAACCTGAAAAAGATGCAAATGAAAGTGAAAGTGAAAATGGGAAAATTGAAACAGCAGATTATCCCCTCAAAAACCAACTACTAAAAGACTACTGATGTAATGCATTAACTGTAACTATCTGTACCGAGGAAAGATCAAGAATTGGCAAAGCATAATGGTAAAGAAAAATTATTACTAATCTTATTGATTGAAACCCCATTTGGGTCTCTAATATATGATTTTTTTTTCAATTCGGTTCCTATTAGATGTTGCTTCTCAATTAGATCCCTCTAGATGTATCTATTATCAATTTTAGTCTCCATTTAATTTGGTAATAAAGATAAAGATGTAAACAGTCAATGATGATGCGGCATCCAAATAAGCCATTTTCTTCTTGAAATAAAACTCGAATTTTGTTCCTCACAAATGGATGTATCATCAATTCGGTCCTTATTAAATGTTATTTTGCAATTTGGCTTCTCAGAGATATATTCATTTTCAACTTTGGTGCCTCTATTTAATCTGCTAAACATGTTTAGGCAAAATGAGCATGAAACAGTTCATTTTGCACAAGGAAGGCTTGGACACTCGTGCATGCTACTAATCGTTTATTTGCAAACCCATTTGACGATACTAAGCAAATTGAATGGAAGGAACGAAATTGATAATGAACATATATGTGAGAGACCAAGAAATACCTATCTGTAAGGGACTAAAATGAAATGTTAGAAAAAAATGGCTTATTTAGTATTTAACAATGCCAAATCAATAATTTCCTGTCCATCTCATCAACTATGTTAGCAAATCAAACAAACGGACCAAATTAATCACGAATGTATTTGTGAAAGGCCAAATTGTGAATGGATATCTAAGAAGGACTAAATTAAAAGAAAAATGCCAACTTGTAAGGGATCAAAAAGAGTTTTTAGTCTTATCTTTTCATGATGTCCTCCAGGAATAATGGGATAATTTTCGGATTATTTATTAGTTATCAATTTTGGTGTTTTTGAAATTCTCAAGGACGCTCACAATTCACTAACATTCTCAAAGACTCAAATATCTCAATATTACTGATCAACAGGAAAAATGTTTACGACAATATCTATAACAATTTAAAAATTGTGACTTGAAATTCCAATTAACCTAGAATACTAGAATAGATATCCTAATCCAAATAAAATAATAAGGATAATTGACTATAACTAATCATAAAATTACTCCATTAAAAACAATTAAAAATAAATCCCAATGTATAATTGTCATAAATTTATAAGATAAACCATCATAAATATAAAGTATCAAATGAAGATACTTACTACAAGAGCCATTTTCTTGAACCTGTTCATGGCAGAAAATTGCTTCAAACGACTCAATACAGCAGAATCAAGTGGTTTGTCAGGGGCTACACCATCAACTTGAATCCAAGGGTGGCCTAAAAAAAATAAACAAAGTTTTCTTGCAATGTCATTTTATTTTAAATTTGGGAAACATGTTAAATTAAGCAAAAAATTGAAAGTCCTAAATCATAATAAGGCGTACACAAAAGCACTATAACCATAGAGAAGCATGAAGCCCGTGACATGAATTAAGTATACACTTGGTGCAAAATCAATGCATAAAAAATTCGGAAACCAGCATTTGCATAAATTCAGAGCCAAAATAGTAAATTCTTCTATTACTATACATATCAATCTTTTAGTTTATGAAAGAATATCTCTACTCACTGAGTTTTTGATCTATTTATTTATATTCAGTTTTTGGAATGCAAATAACATTATGAACTAATAGAACACTCAGTCCAAAACATAGGAAAAAGGTAGAAGTTATTGTTCCATCCAGCTTCTAATGGAAAAGAAAAACACTTTTAGAGGTACATGTGAGCTTTAGAAACAAAATATGATCAAACTTGAGTTGGGACATATGTGAAGCATATAACTTCAAAGGACAAGTTAAAGCTTGATGCCAAAACAATAAAAAGGAATCATGACCTGATCTGAAAATGTAAGTCAACAAGATTTTTTATATAAAATATATCTCTTCTATACAGAGAGCCCAAAATGGAAGATCTTTGAGAAACTAACCATAAACGTTTCCTAAACAAGTGTCATAGCTTTAATATTTGGCAAGATGATGACAATTTTTGTTTTGACCATTAAAGCGAGAGTTTAGCACATATAAGAGAGGTTTGGTAATTTCTACAGACACCAAAATTTCACCAGGACTTTGCAGAAAAGCACATCATTAAACATCAAAAATAGATAAACCAATTCCTGTATCCTAGAAAGGGTCCAAGTAATGCCAAGTAATCATTTAGCAGCAACTACATTACATAAAACTTGATGGGCGGTCAGCCGCCTTCTAGGGTCACGGACAAGCATTTTCCTCACTAAATCTTTGGCACTTTCAGAAATGCTAGGCCAGGGGTCAGATGAAAAGTCAAGATCACCACGCAGAACCTCTTCAAATATTCCTTGCTCAGATTCTGCATAACCGTATTAAAGACTCAGATAAAGGGTTAACATTTTCTTTTTGGTCCAATAAAGGAGGGTACATTAAAATTCTGAAAAAGTATGTAATGGGTAAATTTACAAGACTATGGGCCATAATTATACAGTCCAAACAAATCTGAGTACTCACCAGCCCAAAATGGAGGCACACCACTCAAAAGGATGTAAAGGATCACCCCAGCACTCCAAACATCTGCTTCTGGACCGTAACGCTTTCGCAAAACTTCCGGGGCAACATAATATGGGCTGCCAACCACATCATTAAATACTTCACCTGAAAGAGAACGATACTAAGTTTCACTTTATGAAGCTTCATACTAGAGAGCATAACTTAACGAAACCATGAAGTTAGTATATAAGCTGCCCTACCCCCACCCAAAAAGAAGTAAAGAAAACAATTGTTTACCATTATTTGTTTCGAATATGTCATACACCATGTTCTTATAACAGGTCTAAACCTGAAGTTCATAAATTATCCGGTTCTAGTTCGATCTTTACAAAGTCAAATCTAATTGTATATAATTAATTGCTTAACCAACAAGATATTAATCACTTCCCTTACCCATTTCTGAAAAAATATCAATCTGCAGGGAATATGCTGAAACTAAAACTAACAATCATAACTCTCAGCAAAGATGAAATCTCAGAAAAATCATGTAAACATAAATAAGTCAAGGACAAGAACAATCCTACACATAAAAAAAATGAAAAAGAAAAATGAAAAGAACTGGTGATTATGGGCTAGATCTATATTATTAATTGATTTTTCATACAAATCCATTCCCAACCAACCTCTCCCTTTACAATCACTGCCCTGAAGAGACTAACAAATCAACATTTCTTTATATACATGCACCATATATGTGAGATGTAACAGGAAAGAAAACCCAAAAAAAAATGAGGCTCATTTTAAAAGTATTTAATTACAATTGTTACATGATTTGAAAGTTGAAATAAATGACAAAGGAGTTGAAATGGTAATTCGTCTAAGATCCGAGACCAAACATTGAATCCAATGTACTCTGCAATGCATATCCACATATCAAGGACACAGGCACTAAAGTTATATAACCTAGAAATGTAGTCCATTACTTATTCCTTCTCTATAACGTATATCGCTTTAATAAAATCAAGTAATAACCACATCAATGCTTCAGAATTCAGGATTGATTGATAATATTGAGAGCCTAGAACTAAGATGATGAAATGTTCATCATTTTAATGATTTAACAATTTTAATGACAATCATCAATCCCTTTAGACTCGAAATCAGATCCGCTGTAGTTTGTAGTTGTAAATTTCTGCCTGTAGTTCATTGAATCGTTGACGATCGTTCAATCCATCGCCCACCAATATGCCACGTTTCCTATACAAGTACATTAGTGAATCGGTGCATTGGAATAAGCCAATTCTGACTCCTATGAAGCTTAGCAGCGGCGTCGTTTGGACTAACATTGGAGCCTTTTCATATGAAGCACCACAAAAAGCTCATGAATTTCAATTTTTTGTCTCGTTTTCGTCAATTTTTTCCTCCATTTTTTACTTTCTTCCCCCTATTTTTCTTCTCTTCCCATCTACTTTTCTTTTCAAATCATCTCCTCCCCCTATATATTATTACTGAAACCCACCAAAATTTTTATATCTTTAATAAGATCGAAATCATCTATTTGATCTGGCGGTGACGTCAAACATGAATCCCTTTAAAATTAAATAATCTAGTTCAAACATCAACAATCAATCCCTAAAATTATACCAAAATTATTCACCAGCAGTCATTAACAATACACATATCATTTGAATCACACAATGACGGCAACAATTAGAATGAAGACGGAAAATGTAGACGACAGTAATGGAGGAGGTGAGAAGCTTCTGGACGTTGTTGATCAGATTTTCTTTTAAAAAAAGTGTCGAGAAACGATGCCTTTGTTTTGGACTGGCATAGGGGACATGGCACATTGGTGGGCGATAGATTAAACTAACGGCCAAGATTCATTGAAGTACAAGCAAAAATTGACAGCTACGAACCACAGGGGATCGGAGTTCTTTAGACTCTACCCTGTCTATAAAAAAAATAAAAGAGTATCCCATTGCATATCTTAATATGCCAAGAAAAAGACATAGAAAAGCTGGCAAAGCAGTTCCAATGAGAATATCGACTACGAAAAAATCTGTAAGCCATTGAAATTTAATAAGGTAGAAACCACCTTGTTATGATATCTTAATACAAAATGCAGTTACATAAAATCAACAAGACAGCCAAAGATCCACACCCGATTTTCCACCCTCTTTGTGCAAATGTGTGCATGCATACCCTTGTGTTCCTATTTATTTACGTTAGTTTAAATGTTATCCATTTGTATGAACATAAGAAAATACCTGGCTTGAAAAATACAGATAATCCAAAGTCAATAGTTTTCAGAAGAGAATCCTCCTGCTGATTGACAAAGAGAAAGTTTTCAGGTTTAAGATCTCTGTGCATCACGCCGAGAGAATGGCAGGCTTCCACAACCCCAACTATGGTTCTAATGAGCTCAGCTGCTTTTCTTTCTGTGTAATGCCCGCGTTGAATAATCCTATCAAAAAGCTCACCCCCAGCGCATAACTCCATCACAACATGAACTGCCACTGCATCCTCGTAAGCACCTTTGATAGATATAACATTAGGGTGCCCAGCTAAGTGATGCATTATCTGAATTTCTCTTCTCACATCCTCAACATCCTCATCAGTAACCATCTTTCTTTTGGCCATAGATTTACAGGCGTACTCTTTCCCTGTTGCCTTCTCCACACATAAAAATGTTGTTCCGAACTGACCCTGTCCCAGTTTTCTCCCCAGTGTATAGAACTCCTTGAGATTATCAGTATTTCTTTGTAATACCGAATCAACACGAAGCCCTGCACTAGACACCCTTTTCATAGAAGCACGTTTCTTGGGTTTAGCCTCCTGGTCCTGGTCTGTTTTGGCTTCATGCTTCGGCTTGCCTTCTGGTTTTGGCATAGTTATTTGCTCAGGAGGTTTGCTTTGGACAGGCATGGGTGATACAGGTTCTCCAGTTGTTTCCTCATTCACATTTCCTCCATTTGAAACTGAATCATCAAGCGTACGGGATTTCCACATTGCTGCAGAAACAGATTGGAGAAAACCATTTTTGGATATGCTTGGGCCAACACAGTTATTCCCCATAAAGCTTCACACTCAATTTTCGATATAAACACTTCCCCTACTCAATGATACGGATCGAAGCCCACTTCATCTGTTAAAACAAAATATAAGAAATGGATGCGATTTTTGAATCCTTAATAGACAAACTACATGCATTCTACTAAATTTTGGTACAAGCAGCAAATCATAAGATTTAATATCGCCCTACAAAAGAATAACAGATAAATCTATCGAAAATAAAATTTGAATTGATCAATGCTTGAGATTAACAAAAGTTTAATGATACGAAGAGAGAGAAAGACATCTAATGGTCTGGAAATTTACAACAAGCAACGAATTGAGCTTTAACGCTATCAGTTCATCAGATGGAAAGGTCGAAATAACAAAATCAAGGGTCAAACCTCGAGGAGAAAATGCTTAAAAAAAAAAAAGGAAGACACATCAAAATTGAAAGCTTCGAAGAATATACGAAGGTACCCAAGTAATCGAAGCTAAAAATGAAAAATAGAGCTAAGAAAAAGGAAGCATGAGACAGTGGTAAAGGTCAATGAGAACCTCAAGCTTACCAAGTCACAAAGACGAAGAAGAAGAAGAAGAAACAGTGATTTGGTTTGTTTGTTCGAAGAGGCTGAGACTTTGTGTTTATCAACTGAATTAATTATTAATTAATTTATTATTGTTTTATTGTTTTATTACATACATTTTAATTTATTCGGAGTGAGTGAGTAAGAAAATCAAGGAAACGCGGTTCACTCGGATACACCTAACCGAGCTTTGCGCCTTGATTATGCTGTCGCCTGTCGGGAAAGGGACCTTCAATTTTAATACTGTATCTACTATCTACTATCTATACAAAAAGTTTAATACATGTAAGTGATGTAACTTTGTTTTATTTAAAAAATAAATTTAAGTTAAAGTTGTTTATATCTTTGTTATAAGATTTCTCAATAAATATTTGATACGTGATAAAATTTTATGCATGACTAATCATGATACATGTAAGTGATGTAACTTTGTTTTATATTAAGGGTAAGACTTAGGTAAAGTTCTTTATATGTTTGATATAAAGTTTTTCAATAAATATTTGACATGTGACAAAAATTCGATGTATGACCAATTATGATAGAGAGAGACTATTGGTCAAAGTCATATTTTGGTTCCTCATGTTTGCTCAAAGTTTCGTTTTGGTCCCGCAAGTTTTTTTTCATTCTGTTTTGGTCTCTCATGTTTGCCCAAAGTTCCCTTTGGTCCATTAAATTTTTTTCATTCCGTTTTGGTCCCTAAAGTTTCTAAAAAATTCCATTATAAGCCATGACTCTTTTCCATCTACTTTTTCTATTAAAAAAAGAAAATAAAAAACTAACTTTCATCTTCCAAAAGAAAAGGACTTTAATGCAAAAGAACAAAATTGTTGAAAGATGATAGTTAGTTTTTTCCTTTATTTAACAGAAAAAATGGATGGAAAGAGTCAACGACTAAAGGTGGAACTTTTTGAAAACTGGCCAAAACAAAACGAAAAAAACTTGAGGGACCAAAATAGAACTTTGAGCAAACATGAGAGACTAAAATAGGACTTTGACCGATAATATTAAACACATTTTTTTTACACAACCAATCATAAAAGAGAGAGAATGTAAATCAATATTCTAATTTGAGGAACCTTATAGCAAACATATAAGAAATCTTACATAAGTTTTTTCCTTATATAAAAGTCAATTTAAATTTCTTTGTTTTTAATTCTTTAAAAATTATATATTATAATTGGTGGGTTTGAAGTTATATAAACTTTTAATTTAATATTTATATTCTAAAATAAAATAAATTAAAACGTGAAAAGTTATTTAATTTCTTAAAAAAATTTGTTTATATTTTTATATTTATATATTAGTATAAATAAATAGTAGGAATTATATTCTTAATAATCCCTCCTTACTTTTGAAAAACATATTTATTATGATCAGTTGTGAGATCGTAACATTGTAAGAACTTAAAATTTTGTAAGCTCTTTTTCTTCTCAATCGTCTGTTATATACAAATAACAATATAGATGAAATGCAATAAGGAATTCTCAATATATCTAAATAAATCAAATACAACTCAAGGTCTTTATTCCCAAATACAAAATAATGGAACCACTAGAAAAAAAAAAGCAATAGAGAGAGATTAAGAAAGGACAGAGAGATACAGAATTGGAGAGAAAGAGAGAGTAACAGAATCAGAGAGAAGAGAGAGAATCCAAAGAGAGAGAAATCATAACAATATTCATTCCTCCACATGTCCCATCCTTTTATCACCATTGCTTATGAGATACATAACATCCATACCATAGCTCATGACATTGCTGCCCTCTTTAACGGGGACCTTGTCCTCAAGGTCCAATGAAGAAAAACAATATGTTGAAGGATTAAGAGGGTCCCACATCGGTGGTCAGGGATTAGCACTGTTAAACGGGCCGGCCCGGCCCGGCCCGCCCCGGCCCGTTACGGGCCACGGGCTAAACGGGCCGGGCCGTTTAGGCCCGTTTTTAAACGGGCCAAATTTTTTAAACCCAAGCCCGCCCATTTAGCGGGCGGGCCGGGCCGGCCCGCGGGCCTAAGCCCGTTTTGACAGTGCTATCAGGGATCATACCATGTAGGGTTGTCAAAACGAGCTAGCCCACCCAGGCCCATGATGGGCCCATCTATGGGCGGGCTGGGGCGGGCGAGCCCGTTTATAAATGGGCTTCAAATATCATGCCCAAGACCATCCATTAATGCTAGCGGGCTAAACGGGCTGGGCCGCGAGCCTTTGTGTTTTTTTTTTTGTTTTTTGTTTCTTCTGGACAAAGGGCAAGGAGCTTTCTTTTCAACTTCCATGGCAGAAACAAGAAGGGCTCTTGAAGCTTTACAAAAACGCTAAAAACAAGGACGTATGGGTCATCGACGAGCATTGATCTGTTGATGCGGACACCCGTCGTAAGGTGTTAAACGAATCAAATTAATAATACTTGAGCCTCGCAAGTATTACTATATTTATTAGAATATAGTATAGATGCTAACCCAAGGTCGAATCTCTCGTGGAACTTCGTGGTTAAAGATAACTATTATTTATATGAATATCTATGAACTTAGGTGAGGCTATTAAGAGAGATATAAGAACAATTAATATAAAATATGAACGAATAATAATATAAAGATATCCTAGAGAATAATCTTGAATTCCACCATCCTAGTTCATAAAGATACGGGGTTGAAGTGTTACTTTAATTATGTCACAAACCATATTCAAAGGTATTAACCCGAAACTTCGAATTAAACTAAGAACTTTGGTGGAAGATATAAGATTAGGATAGATCACTCAACCAAAACTGGAGGTTATGAGCATTTGTCAAGGCTCTTCAGGGCAATCTCTATTATTGCCACATCGGAACAATAAACAAATATAAGCAATAAAGAATAATCCTAATTATACTTTCTAAGATAGATAGAACACTCTTTAGTAAACCAACCCTGTGAATAACATGTTTAAAGAGCAACATTTATTAATCATGATAATTGTATCTTAAAATAAATACCTAAATCTAAGAATAATTAACGAACATAATTAAACTACAACTCCTTGGATTATGATGAACTATGGCTTCCTTCAGATTCTCCTCTAGGATATTAGACGTTTAGGCTCTCATCATGGAGACCTATTGATGGCTACTGCCTCTCTATTCTATTCTGCCTCCAGTTGAGGTGGTGGGGCGTCTCTAGGATGCTTTGAACGTGAAATGACGAGCTCTATTTATAGGCGTGATAGTAAACTTGGGCCGCAAGTTGTGGAACAAATTTGGGCTTGTGCCGCCACTTGTCCCGGCGGCACAGCGAGATATCCGCAATATCTTGACTGTATCTTGATATCTTGAATCCTGTGTTGGGAAATCACGGCGCGCGCAGCGTAAGCGTAAAATTAAAAATAATTAAAACATGGCGCAAAAAACAAAACTTGTGATTTCCCTACGGATCCGCTAGATGAATTTAAACCGGTGAAGGAAAAGTTATACCTCAAAGTTTCAATCGGTCTGGTTGAACGGTGCAATTCTGAGAAGTCCACACGAAGCGTCCTTCCTCTGCCAATAATCCACACGAGCAGTTTAGTGGCACCAAGGTGCTAGCCTTCAGTTCTTTTCTCCAAAAGAACAAGGGAACTCGATCTACGGCTCTCAAAATTCAAGAACATTTCTTGAAACTTAAGAGGATAGGTGGCGCAAGAAACAAGAACACCTTCTTGTTTTTACTCTCTCAAAACCCTAGCTATGGGACAACTCGATTTCTCTCACACTCTTGGAGAAGATGGAGTTTCTCTCTCTAGGTCTTGAGCTAGGCGAATTCTCTCTCTTGTCTCACAAAAGAAGAAAGCAAAATTCATTTATGCGAATCAGCCCCCAAAGTCGACTTGCCTAGGTTAATATATAGTTAGGGGAATTTTGATAATTATAATTAGGGAATCCCTAAATTATAGGATTATCAAATTATAAAATTATAAGATTACAATAATATTATAATTTTAGGACTTGAATTCTTAATTAAAATATTACCTTAATATCTTAATTGAATTCAAAATGCAATCTTTGAGAATCAAAATGGAAGATCAAATCTCCCCTTGGGCCCCACTAAGAATGCGCCTATCCCCTTGCTATTTTCTTTGGAATTTTATAAATCAAAAACATTCCTAACTCTTAGGAAGTCATAACCAACTTATTATCTTCCAAAGATTTTGAATTAAAATATTACTCTAATATCTTTAATTCAAATTTTGAATCTTGAAATCTAGATCAAATCTTTGAATTCAAATTCATGACTTTAATTAATAAAACATTTTCATTAATTAAAATCCTATAAATGAGGCGCCACCCTCAACCTATCTTATCCTAATATTAGTGAATTTAATAAATCAATAATCTCCTAACTTTTAGGAACCTTATCTAATTTATTATTCCCTAATATTATAATTGTAAATAGATTAATCCAATTAACTATTTAACAATTAATATATTTAAACTTTTCCCACAAATTTAAATATCTCAACCGTAGATTTTATTTAAGACAAGACTTTATGTCCCAGACATTTAGCTATGTCTTAAATTGTGTCACCGGAGTGACTCACGAATTAACCCTAATTCGTGTCCCTTTAAGCGGTGTCCAGATCCTGCTCATGTGTGACCCAGCAGGCCCCACGTGAAGTTGGCAGCAAGCCATCCCTATGACTCACAAGTCGAGAGCGGACTCTAGCAAGCCATCACGACTACCCAAAACACGTGAGTTATCGTTTTGTCAAAAAGATCGATTTAACCTTAGTATCACCTTGTCATAGACCCTATTGTCACACGATATTTTGGTCATGGATAAGGCACGGGAAAGTCATCCTTAATCCAAACCACAACTTTCTCGATTTCCTGAGTAAGTCCCATTTCCCTGTGTGGCACACATTCCTTGGACAGACTCATCGAGGGCGCCAGTTAAATAACTCTCATCTTTAATAAGGGACAAAATTCCATCTTGGTCAACCACATTCCTCAGCACTGTAATCAACCAACCTCGTACCTAGCCCTTATGGCTACCCTGCTATGGGCAACGTTAGACTAGGCCAAAGTTTGATAACTACAACGCTGGAATAGTCAAGACCTCAGGTCTAAGGCATCGTGACAGGCGTACAGGAGAGACTAGCTAATGACTAAACCCATGCAGAACTCTCCAGGTCAGTCCAGCAACTTGTAACCCCTTACATAATTGCACCATGACTCTCGTAAAGCATCTAGTGCATGTATCTCCATACACCGAGGTCATGCTGGTCTTAGTTCATTCTCGCTCCCACGAGAATAATCGACCAGGAACGGATTTAGATTAATTATCTCATAATTAATCAAGGACGCTATCATAGTAAACATGCTAATAATATGATAACAACATAATTTATCTCCATAAATTAATCAATATGTTCAAAACATATACATAAAATGATTGGCCCTAGGGCACAATCTCCAACAGACTCCCACGTGCACTAGGTACAATCGTTAACCAAACTGTTCCTACACTAGGAACATCCATTAATGTGTCTAATCTCCATTGACATTACATGGCTTTCATGTAAGACCCGTGCTAGGGGTTTCGTAAGAGGATCGACAATTTTATCCTCGAATGCTACTTTACATATCTTGACATCACCATCTCAAGGTGATAACGTCTGAGTATATATCACTGTCGGAACGTCAGTAGGGACACAGTCCCATTTGGTGTCTTTCCTGTCTCCACAGGGTGACCACCAAGCATACTTCAGACACTAGTTTCACGGTCTGCGTCTCCACGCGACCAACCCTACATTGTAGAATCAGCAATCGTGCTCTGCTTGGAACCTTTCCAACTCACGATGCCACCGTTCAAGAGAAACACGTATTCAAACTGCGATTTAAAATATCTTGGTCGGTTTGGAAACCGGGCACCTGTGTAACCAATTACACATCAGTTCCACCATAAACCAAGAATTCATCCTTAGTTCTTCTCAAGTACTTAAGGATGTTTATGACAGCGGTCCAATGATCCTCATCAGGGTCTTGTTGGAACCTGCTTGTTATGCTCAGGGCAAATGACACATCTAGTCGAGTACATAGAATGGCATACATGATGGATCCTATTGCCGAAGCACAAGGGATGCCACTCATGCATCCTCGCTCATCAAGTGTCTTGAGACACTGATCTTTGCATAGGACTAAACCATGATTCATCGGTATGAATCCCTTCTTGGAGTCTTGCATACTGAACCCCTTCAGTACCTCATCCAAGTATGTACTCTGACTTAATCTAAGAAGCCTTCGAGATCTATCTCTATAGATCTTGATGCCTAGAATATAGGCAGCTTCTCCTAAGTCCTTCATTGAGAATGATTTTCCCAACCAAGATTTCACAATCTACAAGGTAGGAATTTCATTTCCAATGAGCAAAATGTCTTTGACATAACGCACCAAGAATACAATTGTGCTCCCACTAACCTTCTTGTAAACACAAGGCTCGTCAGAGTTTTGTAAGAAGCCAAACTCTCTGACTACCTCATCAAAACGATGATTCCAACTCCGCGATGCTTGCTTCAATCCACAAATGGATTTCTGAAGCTTGCACACCTTTCCTGGTTCCTCTGGACATACAAACCCCTCAGGTTGTGTCACGTACACATCCTCGGGCAGCCTTCCATTAAAGAATGCTGTTTTGACATCCATTTGCCATATCTCATAGTCATAATATGCGGCTACGGCAAGTAGGATCCTAATGGGATCGGCCATTGCAACTGGGAAAACGTTTCGTCATCCCATGACGTTGAGTAAACATCTTTGCAACTAGCCTCGCCTTGAAGATATTGATGTTGCCATCCATGTCGGTTTTCTCCTTAAAACCCACTTGCACCCTATGGCTTGTACACCTTCAGGTGCATCAACTAAGGTCCATGTCTTGTTGTCATACATGGATTGCATCTCAGCCTTCATGGCTTCAACCCATTTCTCGGAGTTGGGACCCACGATAGCTTCTTGATAGGTGGTAGGCTCACCACGCTCCATGAGCAACACATCCTTGTTCTCAGTCATCAAAAATCCGTGTCTTTGAGGTTGAGAACGTGTTCTATCAAACCTTTGTGGTCCTTGTGTCATTAGAGGAGCTTCCACAACGTCTTGTGGCTCTTCTCTAGTTTCCGTCTGCGCCTCTAGAGTGTCTTGTGGATCTTGAACTCCTTCAAGATCTATCTTACTCTCATTGTTTCTTTTGGAAACAAAATCCCTTTCTAAAAGGAATCCACTTCTGACTACAAACACTTTGTTGTCAGATGGGTAGTAGACATAATACCCCCTCGTTTCCTTGCGGTATCCCACAAATAAACGCTCGAGGGATTTGGGAGACAGTTTATCGTTAGGCTGTTGCTTAATATAAACTTCACATCCCCAAACCTTGAGATTATACAAATTGGGACTCTTCCCTTTCCATATCTCATATGATGTCTTCTCAACTGCCTTGGATGGAACATGGATAAGTGTGAACGCAGCAGCATCTAAAGCATATCCCCAGAAGGATGGCGGAAGATTAGCTTGACTCATCATAGATCAAACCATATCTAATAAAGTTCGATTCCTCCTCTTAGACACACCATTCCACTGTGGGGTTCCAGGAGGAGTAAGTTGTGAGACTATCCTGTTGGGAATCCTAGGCGCCTAAAGCAGCGGAAGCCAAAAACAAAACAATAAAATTAAAACGCCTAGGTCCTAGAATTCCCGAACGGATCCGCTAGTAGAATTTAAAACGAGTAAACTACTAAATTGGTCCCTGGATTATTGGCTCGCTGACAGATTGGTCCCTGAATTTAGAAAATTGACAAATAGGTCCCCAAATTTTTCTAACGAGTCAAATAGGTCCTCAAATTTTTCTAACGTTAGTCAAATAGGTCCCCGAATAACATGCACAGAAGGACCTATTTGACAAATGTTAGAAAAATTAGGGGACCTATTTGACTCGTTAGAAAAATTCGGGGACCAATCTGGCAGCGACTCAATAATCCAGGGACCAATTTAGTAGTTTACTCAATTTAAAACTTTTGGTTAGTGTTATACCTCACGAGTTTCAATCTGATGGTTGAACAAGGTGAGTTCCAAGGAGCCCACTCCCAGCGTTCTCCCTCTGCCAGTAATCCACACGAACAGTTTCTTTGAACACCGAGGTGCTAGCCTTCAGTTCTTTTCTCCAAAAGAACTAGGGACCAATCTACAGACCTTTGACTTCAAGAACTCTTCTTGAAACAACAATTGAGGTGGCGCTTAGAAGAATCCCCCCACAAGAACTCCTTCTTGCCTATTCTTCTCTCACAAACCCTAATTATAGAGCTTGGTCGAATTTCCCTAACTCTTAGAGAAAGTCGACTTTTCTCTCTTGGGTGCAAAGGAATATTTTCTCTCTCTAACTCTTAGGAAGAAAATCAAATTAGGGTTGCAAAATTGCTTGTCAGCCTTCTTATGGTGCAAGTCGACTTGCCCATATATATATAGTCAAAATTTGGTGATTTAATTATTCCTAAAATAAAGATATTTTGATAATATAATTATTTTAAGACTTGAATTTATAATTAAAATATTACCTTAATATTATAATTTAAATTCAAATTGCAATCTTGGAGAATCAAATGAGAGATCAAATCTCTCATTGGGACCCACCTTCATGCGCCATCTCTCTCCCCTTTTTCCTTGGAATTTTATAAATAAAAAACTTTCCTTATTTTTGATTCACCAAAGATTCTGAGATGAGATCTTCACCAAATCTTTTGAATTCAAATCTTTTGAAATCTCCATCAAATCTTTTGAATTCAAACTTATTATTTGAATTAATAAAACTATTTTATTTATCCAAATAATCCCATAGAGGCGCCATCCTCATTTATTTATTAGGAATTTTATAATTCAATAATTCCCTAACTCTTAGGACCATTATCTGAATTATTTTCCTAATATTTTAATTGTAAATAATTAATCCCTTTAATTATATAAACAATTATTATATTTAAATTTGTCCCACAAATCTAAATATGACATTTGTAGATCAATTAAGACAAGACATAATGTCCCAGACATTTCCTCTGTGTCTTAAATCGTGTCACCTGGGTGACCCACGAATTAACCCTAATTCGTGTCCCTTTCAAATGGTGTTATGTTCCTGCTCGTGTGTGACCCAGCAGGCCCCACGTAGAGTTGGCAGCAGGTCATCCTCATGACCTACAAGTCGTGAGCGGACTCTAGCAAGCCATCACAACTACCCAAAATACGTGAGTTATCGTTTTGACTAAAACGACTTAACCTCAGTACCTCCGTGTCAGAGATCCGATTGTCCTACGATATCTTGGTCATGGATTAGGCATAGGAAAGTCATCCATAATCCAAACCACAACTTTCTCGATTCCTTGAGTAAGTCCCAATTCTTGAGTGGCCACTCCTTTTCCTGGATAGACTCATCGAGGGCGCCAGTTAGATATCTCTCATCTAATGAGGGACAAAATCCCATTTTGGTCAATCCACATTCCACAGCACTGCAATCAACCAGACCCGTACTTAGCCCTTATGGCTACCCTGTTACGGGCAGCGTTAGACTAAGCCAAAGTCTGACAACTGCAACGCCGGAATAATGATGACCTCAGGTCTAAGGCATCGCTACAGGCGTACAAGGAGAGGCAAGCTGAAGACTAAACCCATGCAGGACTCTCCGGGTCAGTCCAACAACTCGTAACCACCTTACGTAATTGCACCATGACTCTCGTCCCAGCATCTAGTGCATGCATCTCATGCACCGAGGTCATGCTGGTCTTAGTTCATTTTTGTTCCCACAAAAATAATCGACCAGGGACATATTTAGATTAATTATCTCATAATTAATCATGGACGTTATCATAGTAAGCATGCTAATAACATGATAACACATTAATTTATCTTCCATAAATTAATAATATGTTCACAACATATTTACATAAAACGATTGGCCCTAGGGCACAATCTCCAACAGACTCCCACTTGCACTAGGGTACAATCATTAATCTAGCTCTTCCTACTCTAGGTTCACTGATCAATGTGTCTAATCCCCATCGACGATACATGTCGCTCTAGTATAACCCTTGCAAGAGGTTTAGTCAGAGGATCAGAAAAGTTGTCCTCGCCTGCTACTTTGCATATCTTTACATCACCTCTGTCAATCATCTCCCTGACAAGGTGAAAATGTCTGAGTATATGTTTGGTCCTCTGGTGGGACCGTGGCTCCTTGGCTTGTGCAATAGCGCCACTATTGTCACAATACAGGGTTACGGGATCAGAAATGGTCGGAACCACCCCAAGCTCGGAGATGAACTTTCTAATCCACACAGCCTCCTTTGCCGCATCCGATGCTGCAATATACTCGGACTCCGTTGTAGAATCGGCAATCGTGCTCTGCTTGGAACTCTTCCAACTCACGCTGCCGCCGTTCAGGAGAAACACATATCCTGACTGCGATTTAAAGTCATCTTGGTCGGTTTGGAAACTAGCATCTGTGTAACCCCTTACACATAGCTCCTCATTAGTTCCACCGTACACCAAGAACTCATCCTTAGTCCTTCTCAAGTACTTAAGGATATTCTTGACAACGATCCAATGATCCTCACAAGGGTCTTGTTGGAATCGGCTTGTCATACTTAGGGCAAATGACACATCTGGTCGAGTACATAACATGGCATACATGATGGATCCTATGGCCGAGGCATAGGGAATTCCACTCATGCGCCTTCGCTCAACAAGTGTCTTCGGACACTGTTTTTTTCTCAAGGTCAGTCCATGATTCATTGGGACAAATTCCTTCTTGGATTCCTGCATATTGAACCTCTTCAATACCTTATCCAAGTATGTACTCTGACTCAATCCGAGAAGCCTCCTGGATCGATCCCTATAGATATTAATGCCTAGAATGTAGGCAGCTTCCCCCAAGTCCTTCATTGAGAAAGATTTTCCTAACCAGGATTTTATAATCTTTAAGGTTGGAACGTCGTTTCCAATGAGTAGTATGTCATCGACATACAGTACCAAGAATACTATAGTACTCCCACTAACCTTCTTGTAAACACAAGGTTCGTCAAGGTTTTGCAAGAAGCCAAACTCTTTGACAACTTCGTCAAAACGGTGATTCCAACTCCTGGATGCTTGCTTCAATCCATAAATGGATCTCTGAAGCTTGCATACCATGTATGGTGCCTCAGGACATACAAACCCCTCAGGTTTTATCATATATACATCCTCGGGCAGCCTTCCGTTAAGGAACGCTGTTTTGACATCCATTTTCCATATCTCATAGTCATAATATGCAACTATGGCAAGGAGGATCCTAATGGACTTGGCCATTGCAACAGGAGAAAATGTTTCGTCATAGTCTATACCATGACGTTGCGTAAATCCCTTTGCAACTAGCCTCGCCTTGAAGACGGTGACGTTGCCGTCCATGTCGGTTTTCTCCTTGAAAACCCACTTGCACCCTACGGGTTTTACCCCTTCAGGTGGAGCGACCAAGGTCCACACCTTGTTGTCGGACATGGATTGCATCTCAACCTTCATGGCTTCAACACATTTCTCTGAGTTGGGATCTACGATGGCCTCTTGATAGGTGGTGGGTTCACCACGCTCTGTGAGCAACACATCCTTGTTTTCGGTCACGAGAAATCCGTAATATCTCTCTGGCTGAAAACGTGTTCTATCAGACCTTCGTGGTCCTTGTGTTTGTGGAGCAGCTTCCACAACATCTTGCAGAACTTCTCCAGTTTCCTTCTGCGCCTCTGGCGTGTCTTGTGGAGCTTGAACTTCTTCTAGCTCTATCTTACTCCCACTGTTTCTTTTGGAAACTAGATCCTTCTCCAAGAAGTATCCACTCCTGACTACAAACACTTTGTTGTCAGCTGGGTAGTAGACATAGTATCCCCTTGTTTCCTTGGGGTATCCTACAAACAGACACTTGAGGGATTTGGGAGATAGTTTATCGTTAGCTTGTTGCTTAACGTAAACTTCACATCCCCAAACCTTGAGGTAAGACATAATGGGACTCCTCCCATTCCATATCTCATATGGTGTCTTCTCAACAGCCTTAGACGGAACACGGTTAAGTGTGAAAGCGGCAGCTTCTAAAGCGTACCCCCAAAAGGATGGCGGAAGATCGGTTTGACTCATCATAGACCGAACCATATCTAATAGAGTTCGATTCCTCCTCTCAGACACACCATTCCACTGTGGTGTTCCAGGTGGAGTCAGTTGTGAGACTATCCCACAACTACTAAGATGATCAATGAAGTCTTGACTCAAATACTCGCCTCCTCGATCTGATCGTAGGATCTTGATTTTCTTGTCAAGCTGGTTCTCAACTTCATTCTGAAATCTTTTGAACATGTCAAAAGACTCTGACTTATGCTTCATCAAGTAGATATACCCATATCTACTGAAGTCGTCAGTAAACGTAATGAAGTAGGAGTACCCACCTCTGGCGCTGATGCTCATGGGTCCACATACATCACTATGTATGATCCCCAGTAAGTCAGTTGCCCTTTCACTGCGGCCAGTGAAAGGCGCCTTTGTCATCTTACCAAGTAGACAAGATTCGCAAGCATCATATGATTCAAAATCAAATGAGCTTAGAAGTCCATCTCTATGGAGCTTCTCTAGGCGTTTCTCGTTTATATGGCCTAAACGACAATGCCAAAGGTATGTAGGATTAGGCTCGCCAGTCTTAATCCTTTTCGTATTGATGTTATAGATTTCGTTATTATGTCTTTGTTCCAATTTTAAGATATAGTGGTTATCATGCAAATCACCATCAGCATATAACACTTCATTCTTATAAATTGAACATCTACCATTTCTATTCACACAAACAAATCCTTCCTTATCCAAATAATAAAGTGAAATAATGTTAGAACTAAGAGATGGTACATAATAACAATTGTTTAATGACAAAATAAGCCCAGTGGGCAAAACTAGCTCGTATGTTCCTACAGAAACAACAACAACTCTTGCTCCATTGCCCACACGTAGGTCCACCTTGCCTCTGTTCAGCTTTCTACTTCTTCTCAACCCCTGCACATTAGTACATATGTGAGAACCACAAGCAGTATCTAATACCCAAGTGGTAGGAGTAGACAAGTGAACGCCTATAACAAAGATACCTGAAGTAGAGGCTTCGCATTTCTTCTTCTTCAGATATTCCAAGAACAGCTTACAGTTTCTCTTCCAGTGTCCCGGCTTCTGGCAGAAGAAATAGACTGTATCCTTATTGGGCTTTGCCTTCTTGGCAGGCGGCGGGTTAGGCTTAGCCGCAGGCTTGGTCCCACCAACCTCGGCGTCTCCTTTCCTCTTTCCTTTGCCCTTACCCTTTCCCTTGTTCTGAACTAGTAAGACAGTGCTAGGCGCCTTCTTAATAGATGCCTCAACAGTCTTTAGCATCCCATGCAGTTCAGAAACGGTCTTCTCCATGCCATTCATGTTGAAGTTCAAGACGAACTGGTCATAACTTCTAGGTAGCGAATTCAGGATCAAATCCGTAGCTAGCTCTGGCACAATGGGAAAACCCAGCCTGGCAAGGTGATCTATGTACCCCTGCATCTTCAAGACGTGGGCACTAACAGATTGACCTTCTGCCATCTTGCAAGAGTATAGAGCCTTTGCTGTCTCAAATCTCTCGTGCCTTGCCTGTACTTGGAACATTTCCCTGAGATGTGTTATTATCTCATATGCCCCTTTATTCTCCAAGTTCTTTTGAATCTCGGGAACCATGGTTACCAGCATAAGACAGGCAACGTCCACAGAGTCACTTTGATGCTTCTCGTAAGCATCTCTCTGTGCTCTTGGAGCGTTAGCAGCAGGCTGTTCAGGGATGGGGTTCTCTAGGACATAGAGCTTTCTTTCCTGGGTGAGAACTATTCTCAGATTTCGGTTCCAGTCAAGAAAGTTAGTCCCAGTCAACTTGTCCTTCTCAAGGACAGATCGCAGTGATAGTGTTTGAACTTTCGTTGCCATTTCTACACTTTAGATATGAAAAGGTTTAATTAGCAGGAAAATAAAATTGTATCCACCATTTTATAAAACCCAGTGAAATTTATTATTAGTGGCTAAGATCCATATTTCACTAAAGTTTACCGTCGCGGAGGCGATCATGCACCCTTTAGTTATTTAGGTAGGTAACTCCTTACCAATCACATCTCATGTGACTCTTAGATCCTTATGGGACTGTATCATCTCATGATACTTATTATGGCATGTTTATCCCATCTAATGCCTTGAGGTCCAAAACCGTTTTGATAACCCCATTAAGTCACTCGGTAAAACATGTGAATGGCAGATACGTGTTGAAAATCCCATTCACCCGTGTCTCCTCAAGGTCAAGGCAGATACGTGTCGCGGAGGCGATCACCGCTCTACGATGAACAAGATTTTGACAGGGCGTTTTAGCGATGGCATTAATTACTTAAATTTTCTAAAAGGGTTTCAATTATTTTAAAATTAATTAAAATAGGTTCCGACTTTTAATTTTAAAAACTCCTCCTTTTAAAATTAAACGAGTCATGCCACATGTTTATTACCCCATGTATCTCATACATATAAACATGTGCCCGAATTTTGTATCGTATACAAAATCCCATTCATGTTGAAGTCGACTCTAGCAAGCCATCACAACTACCCAAAATACGTGAGTTATCGTTTTTACTAAAACGACTTAACCTTAGTACCTCCGTGTCAGAGATCCGATTGTCCTACGATTGCACCATGACTCTCGTCCCAGCATCTAGTGCATGCATCTCATGCACTGAGGTCATGCTGGTCTTAGTTCATTTTTGTTCCCACAAAAATAATCGACCAGGGACAAATTTAGATTAATTATCTCATAATTAATCATGGACGTTATCATAGTAAACATGCTAATAACATGATAACACATTAATTTATCTTCCATAAATTAATAATATGTTCACAACATATTTACATAAAACGATTGGCCCTAGGGCACAATCTCCAACATATCCCACAACTTCTAAGATGATCAATAAATTCTTGACTTAAATACTCGCCTCCTCGATCAGATCGAAGGACTTTGATCTTCTTGTCAAGCTGGTTCTCTACTTCATTTTGAAATCTCTTGAACATTTCAAAAGACTCTGACTTATGCTTCATTAGGTAGACGTAGCCATACCTACTGAAGTCGTCAGTGAACGTAATGAAATAAGAGTAACCACCTCTAGCTTGAGTACTCATGGGTCCACATACATCACTATGTATGATCCTCAATAAGTCTGATGCCCTCTCACTGTGGCCAGTGAAAGGCGCCTTTGTCATTTTTCCAAGCAAACAAGATTCGCAAGCATCACATGATTCAAAATCAAATGAGCTTAGAAGTCCATCTTTATGGAGCTTCTCTGGGCGTTTCTTGTTTATATGGCCTAAACGACAATGCCAAAGGTATGTAGGATTAGGCTCGCTAATCTTAATCCTTTTCGTATCAATGTTACAAATATTGTTATCGCGTTGACGTTCCAATTTTAAGATGCAATGATTATCTTGCAAATCACCATAAGCAAATAAACATCATCTTTATAATTTGAACTCCTTCCATTACAGTTAACACATGTAAAAACTTCCTTATCAAATAAGAAAGAGAAACATTGTTTGAACTTAAAGAAGGTACATAATAACAATAAATAAGCCCAGAGGGCAAAACAAGCTCGCATGTTCCTACAGCAATAGCAGCAACCCTTGCTCCATTGCCTACTCGTAAGTCCACCTCGCTTCTGTTCAGCTTTCTACTGTCTCTAAGACTCTTCACATCAAATGTGAGAACCACATGCTATATCTAATACCCAAGTGGTTTAAGTAGAAAAGAACATTCATAACAAAGATACCCGAAGTAGAGGCCTCAGCGCCTTTCTTCTGTTTCTTCAGATCTTCCATATACAGTTTGCAGTTCCTCTTCCAGTGTCCTGGCTTTTGACAGAAAAAGAAAACTACATCCTTTGTGGACTTTATCTTCTTGGCAGGTTGTGGGTTGGGCTTAGCCGCTGGTTTGGTCTCACCAGCCACGGCGTTTCCCTTCCTCTTTCCTTTGCCCTTCCCTTTTCCCTGGTTCTAGAACGTTTCCTTGAGATGTGTGACCATCTCAAAAGCCGACAATGTTTCTGTGTTCAACTCTTGAACCATCATGGCTAGCATCAGGCAAGCAACGTCCACAAAGTTATTTAAGTGCTTCTCACAAGCAGTTCTTTGAGCTCTTGGAGCGTCCTTGGCATGCTCTTCAGGGGAGGGATTTCTAGGACATAAAGCTGTTGGGAAATCACAGAGGGAGCGCAGCGGAAGAAATTAAAAATTTTTGGACTAAAACGCAAATAAAACTAAAAGCTAACTCTGTGATTCCTTCCAGGATCCACTAACTATGTTTATACCAGATTAGAAAAGATGTTTACCTAGTTTTGATCGGTGACTTATCGTATTCGCGAATTTGAGAAGTCCACAGAGTGTCCTTCCTCTACCAGTAATCCACACGAGCAGTTTGGCAGATGCCTAGGTGCTAGCCTCCTTCACTTCTTCCCAAGTGAAAACGGGAACTATATCTATGGTTCTTGAATAATCAAGAAGTGTTCTTGATTATCAAGATTGATTGGGATTGGCGATTTTCTCACTCTCTATAGAGCTCTAGGCGAAATTCTTAGTCTGACTAAGAATTGATCTGTGTTGTGAGTTATCTCTGAGATAGGCACCTAGAGCCTCTATTTATAGTGTTCTCATTCCTAGTTTTAGGGAATCCTAATCCAATTAGGATATCTCTAAGATATGGGATATCTTTTAGATATCTCAAAATATCTTTTGATTTATAATATTAAACTTAATATTATAATTCAAAAATAAAGGCCCAATTCGAATTTGACTATCCAAGATCAAATCTTGAGATCAAATCTTAATTTGCTCAAATCCTATTGGTTGGAATGAGTCATGAGATTTTGATTTTATAATTTAAATATTACTTTAATAATTAAATATAAAAATCGACTTTAGCCTAGACCCAAACTCTAAAATGCAAGATCAAATCTTCCATCCCAAGAAAGGGGGTAGGCGAAATTCTCATGGAGTTTTTGGAGGAATTTTATAACAACCCAAACTCCTTAGGTAGTTATAACTAATTCCTAACAATTTTGAATAAAAGAATTACCTTAATATCTTTTAATTCAAATCCTATATCTTTTCCAAAAGATATTTATCTTATCTTTATTTAATTAATAAAAACAATTTCTATTAATAAAAATAAAGATAATGAGGCGCCACCCTCATCCTTATGTTTCCCAATTTTAGTGAATTTAATAAATCAATAATTCCCTAATTTTTAGGAAACTTATTTAATTTATTTATTCACTAATATTTTAATTGTAAAACTATTTAACAATTAATTTAAATTTAAATTTGTCCAACAAATTTAAAACCTCAATCATAGATATTTATTTAAGACAAGATTTAATGTCCTAAGACATTTAACTATGTCCTAAATTGTGTCACCTAAGTGACTCACGAATTAACCCTAATTCGTGTCCCAAAAATTAGCATCTTGATCCTGCTCATGTGTGACCCAGCAGGCCTCACGTGAAGTTGGCAGCAAATCATCTTAATGATTCACAAGTTGTGAGCGGACTCTAGCAAGCCATCACAACTACCCAAAACACGGGAGTTATCGCTTTAACGACTTTAACGATTTAACCTAAATACCACCTTGTCATAATTCCTATTGTCTCACGATATTTTGGTCATGGATCAGGCACGGGAATGTCATCCAAAATCCAAACCACAACTTTCTCGATTTCCTGAGTTAGTCCCAATTCCCAGCGTGGCCACGCATTTCTTGGACAGACTCATCGAGGGCGCCAGTTAAATATCTCTCATCTTAAATGAGGGACAAAATCCCATCTTGGTCAACCACATTCCTTTGCACGGTAATCAACCAAACCCGTACCTAGCCTGTATGGCTACCCTGCTACGGGTAACGTTGGACTAGGCCAAAGTTTGACAACTACAATGCCGGAATAGTCAAGACCTCAGGTCTAAGGCTATCGTGACAGGTGTACAGGAGAGGCTCGCTTATGACTAAACCCATGCAGGACTCTCCGGGTCGGTCCAGCAATTTGTAACCCTTACAAAATTGCACCATGACTCTCGAGAAGCATCTAGTGCATGTATCTCTATACACCGAGGTCATGCTGGTCTTAGTTCATTTACGTTCCCACGTGAATGATCGACCAGGGACAGTTTTAGATTAATTATCTTATAATTAATCAAGGACGCTATCATAGTAAACACGCTAATAATATGATAACAACATAATTTATCTCTATAAATTAATCAAAAATACATATGTTCAAATAACACATAAATAAAATGATTGGCCCTAGGGCACAATCTACATCAAAAGCTTCCTTCATTGGGTGAGAACAATTCTCAAATTATAAAACCAGTCAAGGAAGTTTGTCCCTTTTAACTTAGATTTCTAGGACATAAAGCTTCCTTCGTTGGGTGAGAACAATTCTCAAACCAGTCAAGGAAGTTTGTTTCAGACAACTTATCCTTCTCAAGGATAGATCGCAGTGATAACGTTGAACTATTGTTTGCCATTGATTCTACAATTGAGATATGAAAAGTTTAATTAGCAGGAAATATAAATATCCACCATTTTATCAAACCCAGTAAAATTTATTATTAGTGGCTAAGACCCATATTTCACCAAAGTTTACCGTCGCGGAGGGCGATCATGCACCCTTTGGTTATTTAGGTAGGTAACTCCTTACCAATCACATCTCATGTGACTCTTAGATCTTTATGGGACTGTATCATCATATGATACTTATTATGGCATGTTTATCCCATCTAATGCCTTGAGGTCCAAATCCGATTTGATAACCCCATTAAGTCACACAATAAAACTTGTGAATGGCTAGGCTCAAAACAACGAGGCCGAAGCCCAACCCCATATCATCAAGGCCCACTAAACACGTGTCGCGGAGGGCGATCACCGCATCTAGCAAACCAAAACTTCAACGAGGCGTCGCGTTGAATCTCCCATTCACTTGTGTCTCCTCAAGGTCAAGGTAGATATGTGTCGCGGAGGGCGATCACCGCTCTACGATGAACAAGATTTTAACAGGGTGTTTTATTGATGGCATTAAAACTTAAGATTTTTAAAAGGGTTTAATTTTTAAAAATTTCGTTTTAGTTTAATTTTAAAACCAATTTTGAAATTAAATGAGTTGTGCCATGTGTTTATTTCCCATGTATCTCATACATATAAACACATGCACGGATTTTGTATCTCATGCAAGATCCCACACTCGTATCATATACGTTGTAGTGTAAAGTTAAAAATAGCATGTTAAAACTCGTACCCCTAGGCATACATCTAGCGCATTGCTGTTGGGAAATCCCGGGGAAAACACGAAGCAGAAGCAAAAGTATAAACAAAAAAAACTTGCGCTCCCCAGGAATTTCCAACCGTGAGATCCGCTAGTTGAATTTAAAACCAGATACGAAAAGTGTTATACCTCACGCTTTCAATCGGCTGGTTAAACTTGGTGAGTCTGAGAAGTCCGTTTCCACGTCTTTCCTCCACCGGTAATCCACACGAACAGTTTCTCGAACACAAGGTGCTAGCCTTCTTTTTTCTTGATAGGAATTGTGCCCTAGGGCCAATCCTTTTTGATGTATGTTATGAACATATGGATTAATTTATAGAGATAAATTAATGGTTTTCACATTATTAGCATGTTTACTGTGATTACGTCCATGATTAATTATAAGATAATTAATCTAAATCTGTCCCTGATCGATTGTTTTCGTGGGAGCGAAAATGAACTAAGATCAGCATGACCTCGGTGCATAGGGATGCACGCACTAGATGCTGGAATGAGAGTCATGGTGCAATTACGTAAGGGGTTACGAGTTGCTGGACTGACCCGGAGAGTCCTGCATGGCTTTAGTCATCAGCTTGCCTCTCTTGTACGCCTGTCACGACGCCTTAGACCTGAGGTCATCATTATTCCGGCGTTGCAGTTGTCAGACTTTGGCTTAGTCTAACGTTGCCCGTAGCAGGGTAGCCATAAGGGCTAAGTACGGGTTTGGTTGATTGCCGTGCTGAGGAATGTGGACTGACCAAAATTGGGATTTTGTTCCCCATTAAATTGGGAGATATCTTACTGGCGCTCTCAATGAGTCTGTCCAGGAAAATGCATGGCCATGCTAGATATTGGGACTTACTCAAGGAGATCGAGAAAGTAAAGGTTTGGATCATGGATGACTTTCCCGTGCCTGATCCATAACCAAGATATCGCAGAACAATAGGGTCGGTGCCTAGGAGGTACGAAGGTTAAAATCGGTTTTGGTAACGATCGATCACTCACGTGTTTTGGGTAGTCGCGATGGCTTGCTAGAGTCCGCTCACGACTTGTAGGACATAAGGATGCCCTACTGCCAACTTCACGTGGGGCCTGCTGGGTCACACACGAGCAGGATTAGAACACACCTTATAAGGGACACAAATTAGGGTAATTCGTGGGTCACTACGTGGCCTAATTTAAGACACAGAGGAAATGTCTGGGACATTATGTCTGTTGGGAATTCAAGGGCGCCTAAGGCAGCGGAAGCATGTAAAATATAAAAATTAAAGAAACAATAAACGCCCAGGTCCAAGAATTCCCGAACGGATCCGCTAGCTGAATTTAAAACTTTTGGTTAAGTGGTATACCTCAGAGTTTCAATCGCTTTAGTTGAACGGGGCGTTCCCAAGAAGTCCACTTGACGCGTCCTTCCTCCGCCGGTAATCCACACGAACAGTTTGGAGATGCCTAGGTGCTAGCCTCCTTCACTTCTCAAGTGAATCCGGAACCTTTATCTACGGGTGTTCTTTTGAATTCAAGAACTCTTCTTGAATGTCCAAGAACTTGATGGCGCCTTGATCAAGAACTATTCTTGATCCCACACAACCTTCGCACACAATATTAACTCTTAATATTGCGCCACTTTCTCTCTCTAGGAAAGCTAGGATGCGATTTTCTTTCTCTCTCCTCACCAAGAGAAAATCGAATTTTCTCTCTAAGGAAAAACTAGGCTAGTCGACTTTTCTTATGTGCATGAGACTCTCACCCTTTTGTGATTTCACTCTCAAGAATCCAATTCTCAAGTTTGTGAATTCTCTCTCTAGACTTAGATCAAAATCGAAATTTTTCTCTCTCTAGAATTGGCATGTCTAAGTCGACTTATGGCTTGCCTATTTATAGGGTTTGGGGACTTTGATAATTATAATTTTAGGAAAGCCTAAAATCATATAATTATCAAACCATAAGATTATGATATCTTAATATCACAATTTTAGGACTTGATTTCCAATTTAAAATATTACCTTAATATTAAAATTGGAATCAAAATGCAATCTTGGAGAATCAATTTGGAAGATCAAATCTTCCCAAATCTCTCTCTCCCTCCATGCGCCTATCTTCCCCATTTTTGGTGGAATTTAATAAATCAAAATAACTAACTAACTCTTAGATAGTTATAACTAATTTGTTATTTTCCAACAATATTGAATTAAAGAATTCCCAGAATATCTTTAAGTCAATCTCACCAAGTCTCAAACTCTAGATAATTGAATTAAAATATTACATTAATATTTAAATCCAATTGGACCTAAAATTTCGACTTGCCCTATAAGTCATGAATTAAAATATTACTTTAATATATTTAATTCATCCATTTGAAATCTAGATCAAATCTCATTTGAATTTCAAATTTCAAGCCATGACTTTAATTAATAAAACATTTTTATTAATTAAATTCCTTGTATATATGAGGCGCCAACCTCATCCTATTTAGTCCTAATATTAGTGAATTTAATAAATTAATAATTTCCTAACTCTTAGGAACATTATCTAATTTATAATTCCCCTAATATTATAAATAGGAATATAATTGTAAATAGCCTAATCCAATTATCTATTTAACAATTATCATATATATATATATATATTTGTCTCACAAATCTAAATATAATATATCTGTAGATAATTAATTCAAGACAAGACTTTATGTCCCACAATAAGTTATGTCTCAAACGGTGTCACAAATGTGACCCACGAATTAGGGTTAACTCGTGTTCCAGCTTGGCATCTGGTTCCTGCTCGTGTGTGACCCAGCAGGCCCCACGTGAAGTTGGCAGTAAATCATCTCATGACTTACAAGTCGAGAGCGGACTCTAGCAAGCCATCACGACTACCCAAAACACGTGAGTTATCGTTTAACCCCTAAACGACTTAACCTTAGTACCATCTTGTGCAGATCCCTTTTTGTCCTACGATATTTCGGTAAGGATCAGGCATGGGAAAGTCATCCAAAATCCAAACCTCAACTTTCTCGATCTCCTGAGTAAGTCCCAATATCCAGTGTGGCCACACATTCCCTTGGACAGACTCGTCGAGGGGCCCAGTTAAATATCTCCCATCTCTATGAGGGACAAAATTCCATCTTGGTCAACCACATTCCTCAGCACGACAATCAACCAAACCCGTACTCAGCCCTTATGGCTACCCTGTTACGGATAACGTTAGACTAAGCCAAAGCTTGACAACTGTAATGCCGGAATAGTCAAGACCTCAGGTCTAAGGGCATCATGACAGATTGTACAGGAGAGACCAGCTAATGACTGAACCCATGCAGAACTCTCCGGGTCGGTCCAGCAATTTGTAACTCTTACATAATTGCACCATGACTCTCGTCCCAGCATCTAGTGCGTGCATCTCCATGCACCGAGGTCATGCTGGTCTTGGTTCAATTCAAGTTCCCACTCGAATGAGCGACCAGGGACAGTTTAGATTAACTATCTCATAATTAATCATGGACTGTTATCATAGTAAACATGCTAATAATATGATAACCATTAATTTATCTCCATAAATTAATTGATATGTTCCCAACATATCTAAAGGATGATTGACCCTAGGGCACAATCTCCATCAAACTCCCACTTGCACTAGGTACAATCATTAATCAAACTGTTTCTAACTCTTAGAAACATCCATTAATGTGCGTCTAATTCCCAATTGACGTTACATGTTTTCATGTAAACCTGTGGTGGGGTTTAGCAAGAGGACTGGCAGAATCCTCGACTGCTACTTTTACATATCTTAGTATCACCATCTTGAGGTGATCTTGTCTGAGTACATCACTGTCGGAATGTCAGTGGGGAAACTCTTTCCCGGCTTGGCGTCTTCCTGTCTCACAGGATGACCTTTGAGCATACTACAGACTCTAGTTTTTACAGCCCACGTCCCACGTGACTAACCCATTCTTGCAGAATCAGCGATCGCATTCCGCTTGGAACCATTCCAACTTACGATCTCTACTGTTCAGGGAATACATTCTCATTACTGCGATCAATCTTGGTTGGTTCGAATAATGGGCTTCTTGTGTAACCACCTTACACATTATTCTTCCATGTACCAAGAATCTGCCTTTAGTGCTTCTCAAGTACTAAGGACTTTTATGATAGCCTTCCAGTGAGCCTCAACAGGGTCACAGCTTATCATATACAGGGCAAACTATATATTGAGTCTAGTACAGCATGATGGATCCTATTGCCAAAGCACATGGGATGCCACTCATGTGTCTTTGCTCATCACGTGTTTCAGGAAACACTGATTCTTGCAAAAGACTAATCTCTTTGATTCATCACCATGAATCCCTTCTTGAAGTCTCTCATACTAAACTCTTTAGTATCTTATTCAAGAATGTACTTCTTGACTCAATTCTAAGAAGCTCCTCTGAGAACTATCTCATAGATCCCAGCTTCTTATCCTTCATTGAAAGTGATTAATATCTCTAAGATTCTCAATCTCAGGGATAGTAATACAGCTTTCAACTAGCTACATGTGCATGACACATAGCACCATGATTGCAATTGTGCTCCCACTAACCTTCTTGTAAACATAGGACCCATCTAGGTTTTGCATGAAGCCAAACTCCTTTGGTGTTTTCATCAAAACAAAGATTAAAGATTCTTGACAGGTGGCGGGCTCACCACGCTCCTAGAGCAACACATCCCTGCTCTCAATGACCAAAGATCCCCATCTTTGAAATTGAGAACGTGTTCTGTCAGAACTTCGTTGTCCTTATGTTTTAGAGTAGCTTCCACAACTCTTGCGGATCTTCTCTAGTTTTCGTCTGTGCCTCTGATTTGTTTTGTGGATCTTGAACTCTTCAAGATTCATTTTACTCCCACTGTTTCTTTTGGAAACAACGAATCCCTTTCTAAAAGGTATCCTCCCCTGACTACAAACTCTTTGTGGTCAGATGGGTAGTAGACTTGATATCCCTTCTTAGGGTATCCAACAAACTCGTAACGAGACATTAAGAGACTCCTTTCATTCCATATCTCATATGGTGTTCTCCAGACGAAACGGCTTAGTGTGAAGTCAACAGCTTCTAGAGCACACCCCTTGAGGTTGGTATAAGATCAATTATCTTAGATCAAACCTTATCTAATAGGGTTTGACATCTTTTCTTAAAACACCATCCACCATGGGGTCTTAAGGAAGAGTGAGTTGTGAGACTCTCTCACAGCTTCTAAGACGTTTAGCAAAGTTTTTGACTCAAATCCTAGTCCTTTGATCCAATCGAAGGTTCCAGATTTTGTTGTCTAGTTAATTTTCTACTTCGTTTTGAAATCTCTATTTCAAAGAACTCTAACTTGTGTTTCAAAGGATAGCCGTAGATCTAACCTTTGAAGCATACAGTGAGAGTTTATTACTTTTAGCTTAAATACTTACGGGTCTACATACATCAACCATGTATGATCTCCACTAAGTTTAGACTTTCCTATAAAGGAAAAATCCCTTGTTATCTTTCCATTTTAAACAAGACTTGCAAGCATCACATGATTCCAAATCATGAAGCTTCAAGGTGGTTCTTGTTTGTATGGCCTAAACAACAATTGCCAAAAGTTTGTATCGATGTTATAAATATTGTTATTGTTCTAATTTAAATATAATGAGTACCTTTGCAAATCACATAAGCAAATAAACATTTATTTAAAATAGAAACCATTCTTCAATGTTTACACAAAAATCTACCTTATCTAATAAGGAGAAAAACCAATGTTTAAACATTCAAAGAATAATAACAAAACTAGCCCAAAGAGGGCGATCCAAGCTCGCATGTTCCTTCAGTAGCAACGGCAGCAACATTTGCTCCACTGTCCACATCTAGGTCCATCTCGCTTCCGTCCTTGTTTTCTACCGTCTCTGAAGACCCTGCACATCAAATGTGAGAATCACATGTGTATCCAATACTCAAGTGATTTAAGTAGAAAAACAGAACACTTTATAACATAGATACCTGAAGTAGAGGCTTTAACGCACTTCTGCTTCTTTTGATCTTCCCAGTAGTATTTGCACTTTCTCATCGCGTGTCCTGACACTTGACAGAAAGAACAGAATACTTCCTCTGAGGGCTTTGCCTTCTTGGCAGGAGATTGAGGGTCGTCCTCTGGCTTGGTCTCACCATCCAGCTCGATTCCCTTTCCCTTTTCTTTGCCCTTCTTCTTCCTTTCCCTTTTCTGGATCATGGATGCCTCAACAGACTTGAGCATCCCATGCAACTCAGAAACTGTTTTCTCTGTTCCTCTCCTTAAGAAGCTTTTAATAAATGGGTTATAGCTCTCAGGAAGTGAGCACAGGATTACTCCAGTGGCAAACTCTTGTGGAAGAGGAAAACCGAGCCTATCAAGGTGATCTATATACCCTCTCATCCTCATGACATGGTAATGGACAGATTCACCTTCAGCCATTTTGCAAGACACGAGAGCTTTGTTAGTCTCATATCTATCTTGTCTGATTTGGTAGCTAAACATTTCCTTGAGACGAGTTATCATCTCATATGCCATCAATTGATCCAAGCCCTCATGCAGCTCAGGGATCATTGTGTCTACCATCAGACAAGAGACCTCCAGCGAGTCATCGAAGTGCTTCTCCCAAGCCCTCCACTCTGCTCCTGGAGCGCCCTTGGCAGGCTCATTGGGAATAGGCCTGTCCAGAACATACAGCCTCCTCTCTTGGGTGAGAACTATTCTCAGATTACGAAACCAATCGAGGAAATTTGTTCTGGTCAGCTTATCCTTCTCAAGGATAGGTCGCAGTGAAAATGATGAACTTTCTTTTGCCATTTTTGATTCTACAATTTTAAGATATGAAAATTTATTAGCAGATTAAAATACTTCCACTATTTTATAAAACTCAGTGAAATTTATTATTAGTGGCTAAGATCCATATTTCACCAAAATTTACCGTCGCGGAGGCGATCATGCACCTTTTGGTTATTTAGGTAGGTAACTCTTACCAATCACATCTCATGTGACTCTTAGATCCTTATGGGACTGTATCATCTTATGATACTTATTATGGCATGTTTATCCCATCTAATGCCTTGAGGTCCAAAACCGTTTTGATAACCCCATTAAGTCACACGGTAAAACATGTGAATGGCTAAATTCAAGGTAACGAGGCCAAGGCCCAACCCTATATCGTCAAGGCCCAACTGCCATACGTGTCGCGGAGGCGATCACCGTATCCAAAGAACCAAGATTTCAATAGGCGTTATATTTGAAAATCCCACTCACCCTTGTCTCCTCAAGGTCAAGGCAGATACGTGTCGCGGAGGCGATCACCGCTCCACGATGAACAAGATTTTGACAAGGTGTTTTAGCGATGGCATTAAGACTTAAGATTTTCTAAAAGAGTTTGATTTTAGTTAAAATATTCCGATTTAATTGTTTAATTCTAAAACTCCCTTTTAAAATTAAACGAGTCATGCAACCATGTTTATTTTCCCCATGTATCTCATACATATAAACATGTGTCTGGATTTTGTATCTCATACAAATCCCACGCTCGTATCGTATACGTGGCTATAGCGCATTGTTGATTAAAGCATGTTAAAATCGCACCTAAGCATACATCTAGCGCATCTCATACATCTAAATGCAATGCAACACACCGTGTTCAGATATGGCTCATCTACCCTAGAATTCTCCCAAGCCAATGAGAGAACTTTTTCTAAAAGAAAAATAAAATTACAAGTGAATAAACCCCAGTTGCATTGAGGTATAAACAGAAAGTAAAATTACATAAGAGTAGAGGGAGACGACACGCAGGCCGTATTTACCAAAATAAACCTCCTAGAGCCATATCCAACACCACACATTCAAATATGAACAATTCATATAAAACATGTCAAACACGGTAACTAAACACACATATTTAAAACTCTTTTAAAAGTGTGTTTAATTTTAGGGTTGTGCAATTTTAACATGCCTTTTCCTGAAATTTAGGCCTATTATCAATAATTATAAAATTCAAGAATCCAATCCAAGAATTTCGAATTATTGACCCATAATTTATAAAATTCCAAATTTTAATAAATTTAAACCATCTTTATAATATTATAATTAAAACACTTTTAATTATAATATGTATAAAGATTTCAACTTAGGCCCAAAAATTCAAGAAAATTATCCAAATCAATCTCATTGATTTATTTATATATCTCATACATAATTTTGCACATTAGTTTGTAAAATCGACTTTAGCCAAAATTTGATCGGTGAATTTCGTGAAACTAAAACTTGTGATTGAAAGCGGTAAACACACAAACTTCATACATCTCATGTACAAACAAACAGTTTTAAATCCAAGAACTAGCCTGGCTCTGATACCACTGTTGGGAATTCAAGGGCGCCTAAGGCAGCGGAAGCATGTAAAATATAAAAATTAAAGAAACAATAAACGCCCAGGTCCAAGAATTCCCGAACGGATCCGCTAGCTGAATTTAAAACTTTTGGTTAAGTGGTACACCTCAGAGTTTCAATCGCTTTAGTTGAACGGGGCGTTCCCAAGAAGTCCACTTGACGCGTCCTTCCTCCGCCGGTAATCCACACGAACAGTTTGGAGATGCCTAGGTGCTAGCCTCCTTCACTTCTCAAGTGAATCCGGAACCTTTATCTACGGGTGTTCTTTTGAATTCAAGAACTCTTCTTGAATGTCCAAGAACTTGATGGCGCCTTGATCAAGAACTATTCTTGATCCCACACAACCTACACACACAATATTAACTCTTAATATTGCGCCACTTTCTCTCTCTAGGAAAGCTAGGATGCGATTTTCTTTCTCTCTCCTCACCAAGAGAAAATCGAATTTTCTCTCTAAGGAAAAATTGGGCTTAGTCGACTTTCACTCAATGTGCATGAGGCTCTCACCTTTTGTGATTTCACTCTCAAGAATCTAATTCTCAAGTTTGTGAATTCTCTCTCTAACCTAGATGAAAATCGAAATTCTCTCTCTAGATTTAGATCCACTCACTTATCAAAGAATCCAATTCTTCTCTAAGTCACTTATGAAAGTCGACCTAGGCTTGCCTATTTATAGGGTTTGGGGATTTTGATAATTATAATTTTAGGAAGGCCTAAAATTATATAATTATCAAATTATAATATTATGATATCTTAATATCATAATTTTAGGACTTGATTTCCAATTTAAAATATTACCTTAATATTAAAATTGGAATCAAAATGCAATCTTGGAGAATCAATTTGGAAGATCAAATCTTCCCAAATCTCTCTCTCCTCATGCGCCAACTTCTCCCCCCTTTTTGTTGGAATTTAATAAATCAAAATAACTAACTAACTCTTAGATAGTTATAACTAATTTGTTATTTTCCAACAATATTGAATTAAAGAATTCCCAGAATATCTTTAAGTCAATCTCACCAAGTCTCAAACTCTAGATAATTGAATTAAAATATTACATTAATATTTTAAATCCAATGGGCCTAGAATTTCGACTTGCCCTATAAATCATGAATTAAAATATTACTTTAATATATTTAATTCATCCATTTGAAATCTAGATCAAATCTCATTTGAATTTCAAATTTCAAGCCATGACTTTAATTAATAAAACATTTTTATTAATTAAATCCCTTGTATATATGAGGCGCCAACCTCATCCTATTTAGACCTAATATTAGTGAATTTAATAAATTAATAATTTCCTAACTCTTAGGAACATTATCTAATTTATAATTCCCCTAATATTATAAATAGGAATATAATTGTAAATAGCCTAATCCAATTATCTATTTAACAATTATTATATATATATATATATTTAAATTTGTCTCACAAATCTAAATATAATATATCTGTAGATAATTAATTCAAGACAAGACTTTATGTCCCACAATAAGTTATGTCTCAAACGGTGTCACAAATGTGACCCACGAATTAGGGTTAACTCGTGTTCCAGCTTGGCATCTGGTTCCTGCTCGTGTGTGACCCAGCAGGCCCCACGTGAAGTTGGCAGTAAATCATCTCATGACTTACAAGTCGAGAGCGGACTCTAGCAAGCCATCACGACTACCCAAGACACGTGAGTTATCGTTCTAACCCATAAACGACTTAACCTTAGTACTATCATGTTCAGATCCCTTTTTGTCCTACGATATTTCGGTAAGGATTAGGCATGGGAATGTCATCCAAAATCCAAACCTCAACTTTCTCGATCTCCTGAGTAAGTCCCAAAATCCAGTGTGGCCACACATTCCCTTGGACAGACTCGTCGAGGGGCCCAGTTAAATATCTCCCATCTCTATGAGGGACAAAATTCCATCTTGGTCAACCACATTCCTCAGCACGACAATCAACCAAACCCGTACTCAGCCCTTATGGCTACCCTGTTACGGATAACGTTAGACTAAGCCAAAGCTTGACAACTGTAATGCCGGAATAGTCAAGACCTCAGGTCTAAGGGCATCATGACAGATTGTACAGGAGAGACTAGCTAATGACTGAACCCATGCAGGACTCTCCGGGTCGGTCCAGCAACTTGTAACTCTTACATAATTGCACCATGACTCTCGTCCCAGCATCTAGTGCGTGCATCTCATGCACCGAGGTCATGCTGGTCTTGGTTCAATTCAAGCTCCCACTCGAATGAGCGACCAGGGACTGTTTAGATTAACTATCTCATAATTAATCATGGACTGTTATCATAGTAAACATGCTAATAATATGATAACCATTAATTTATCTCCATAAATTAATTGATATGTTCCCAACATATCTAAAGGATGATTGACCCTAGGGCACAATCTCCATCAAACTCCCACTTGCACTAGGTACAATCATTAATCAAACTGTTTCTAACTCTTAGAAACATCCATTAATGTGCGTCTAATTCCCAATTGACGTTACATGTTTTTCATGTAAACCTGTGGTGGGGTTTAGCAAAAGGACTGGCAGAATCCTCGACTGCTATTTTAACATATCTAAGTATCACCATCTTGATGTGATATTGTTTGAGTACATCGCTGTCGGAATGTCAGTGGGGAAACTCTTTCCCTGCTTAGATGTCTTCCTGTCTCTCCAGGGTGACCTTCAAGCATACTTCAGACATTAGTTTTACAGTCTACGTCTCACGTGACTAACCCATTCTTGTAGAATCAGCGATCGCATTCCGCTTGGAACCATTCCAACTTACGATCTCTACTGTTCAGGGAATACATTTTCATTACTGCGCTTTAATCTTGGTTGGTTCGAATAATGGGCTTCTTGTGTAACCACTTTACACATTAATTCTTTCATGTACCAAGAATTTGTCTTTAGTGCTTCTCAAGTACTAAGGACTTTAATGATAGCCTTCCAGTGAGCCTCAACAGGGTCACAGCCTATCATATATAGGGCAAATTATATATTGAGTCTAGTACAACATGATGGATCCCTTTGCCAAAGCACATGGGATGCCACTCATGTGTCGTTGCTCATCATGTGTTTCAGGAAACACTGATTCTTGCAAAGGACTAATTCCTTTGATTCATCGCCATGAATCACTTCTTGAAGTCTCTCATACTGAACTCTTCAGTATCTTATTCAAGAATGTACTTCTTGACTCAATTCTAAGAAGCTCCTCTGAGAACTATCTCATAGATCCCAGCTTCTTATCCTTTATTGAAAGTGATTAATATCTCTAAGATTCTCAATCTCAGGGATAGTAATGTAGCTTTCAACTAGCTACATGTGCTCGACATATAGCACCATGATTGCAATTGTGCTCCCACTAACCTTTTGTAAACATAGGACCCATCTAGGTTTTTATGAAGCCAAACCCCTTTGGTGTTTTCATCAAAACAAAGATTGAAATTTCTGACTGGTGGCGGGCTCACCACGCTCCTAGAGCAACACATTCCTGTTCTTAATGACCAAAGATCCCATCTTTGAAATTGAGAACGTGTTCTATCAGAACTTCGTTGTCCATATGTTTTAGAGTAGCTTCCACAACTCTTGCGGATCTTTTCTAGTTTTCGTTTGTGCCTCTGATTTGTTTTATGGATCTTTGAACTCTTCAAGATTCACTTTTACTCCCACTGTTTCTTTTGGAAACAACGAATCCCTTTCTAAAAGGTATCCTCTCCTGACTACGAACTCTTTGTGGTCAGATGGGCAGTAAACTCGATATCCCTTCTCAGGGTATCCAAACAAACTCATAATGAGACATTAAGAGATTCCTCTCATTCCATATCTCATATGGTGTTCTCCAGACAAAACAGGTTAGTGTGAAGTCAACAGCTTCTAGAGCACACCCCTTGAGGTTGGAGCAAGATCAATTATCTTAGATCAAACCTTATCTAATAGGGTTCGACATCTTTTCTTAAAATTCCATCCACTATGGGATTTCAAGGAAGAGTGAGTTGTGAGACTCTCTCACATCTTCTAAGACTTTTAGCAAAGTTTTTGACTCAAATCTCTATCCTTTGATCCAATCGAAGGTTTTAGATTTTATTGTCTAGTTAATTTTCTACTTCGTTTTGAAATCTCTATTTCAAAGAACTCTAACTTGTGTTTCAAAGGATAGCCGTAGATCTAATCTTTGAAGCATCTAGCGAGAGTATATAACTTTTAGCTTAAACACTTATGGGTCCACATACATCAACCATGTATGATCGCCATTAAGTCAGATATTCCTTTACTATAAAGGAAAAACCTCTTGTTGTCCTTTCCATTTTAAACAAGACTTGCAAGCATTGCATGATTCCAAATCATGAAGCTTCAAGGTGATCCTTGTTTGTATGGCCTAAGCAACAATTGCCAAAAGTTTGTATCAATGTTATAAATATTTGTTATTTATTCTAATTTTAAATAAAATGAGTACCTTTGCAAATCTCATAAGCAAATAAACATTTATTCAAAATAGAAACCATTCTTTAATGTTTACACAAAAATCCACCTTATCTAATAAGGAGAAAAACAATGTTTAAACATCAAAAGAATAATAACAAAACTAGCCCAAAGAGGGCGGCCCAAGCTCGTTTGTCCCCTCAGTAGCAACGGCAGCAACCTTTGCTCCATTGTCCACATCTAGGTCCATCTCGCTTCCGTCCTTGCTTTCTACCGTCTCTGAAGACCCTGCACATCAAATGTGAGAATCACATGTGTATCCAATACTCAAGTGATTTAAGTAGAAAGACAGAACACTTTATAACATAGATACCTGAAGTAGAGGCTTTAACGCACTTCTGCTTCTTTTGATCTTCCCAGTAGTATTTGCACTTTCTCATCGCGTGTCCTGACACTTGACAGAAAGAACAGAATACTTCCTCTGAGGGCTTTGCCTTCTTGGCAGGAGATTGAGGGTCGTCCTCTGGCTTGGTCTCACCATCCAGCACGATTCCCTTTCCCTTGTCTTTGCCCTTCTTCTTCCTTTCCCTTTTCTGGATCATGGATGCCTCAACAGACTTGAGCATCCCATGCAACTCAGAAACTGTTTTCTCTGTTCCCCTCCTTAAGAAGCTTTTAATAAATGGGTTATAGCTCTCAGGAAGTGAGCACAGGATTACTCCAGTGGCAAACTCTTGTGGAAGAGGAAAACCCAGCCTATCAAGGTGATCTATATACCCTCTCATCCTCATGACATGGTAATGGACAGATTCACCTTCAGCCATTTTGCAAGACACGAGAGCTTTGTTGGTCTCATATCTATCTTGTCTGATTTGGTAGCTAAACATTTCCTTGAGACGAGTTATCATCTCATATGCCATCAATTGATCCAAGCCCTCATGCAGCTCAGGGATCATTGTGTCTACCATCAGACAAGAGACCTCCAGCGAGTCATCGAAGTGCTTCTCCCAAGCCCTCCACTCTGCTCCTGGAGCGCCCTTGGCAGGCTCATTGGGAATAGGCCTGTCCAGAACATAGAGCCTCCTCTCTTGGGTGAGAACTATTCTCAGATTACGAAACCAATCGAGGAAGTTTGTTCTGGTCAGCTTATCCTTCTCAAGGATAGGTCGCAGTGAAAATGATGAACTATCGTTTGCCATTTTTGATTCTACAATTTTAAGATATGAAAAATTTATTAGCAGATAAAATACTTCCACTATTTTATAAAACTCAGTGAAATTTATTATTAGTGGCTAAGATCCATATTTCACCAAAATTTACCGTCGCGGAGGCGATCATGCACCTTTTGGTTATTTAGGTAGGTAACTCTTACCAATCACATCTCATGTGACTCTTAGATCCTTATGGGACTGTATCATCTTATGATACTTATTATGGCATGTTTATCCCATCTAATGCCTTGAGGTCCAAAACCGTTTTGATAACCCCATTAAGTCACACGGTAAAACATGTGAATGGCTAAATTCAAGATAACGAGGCGGAGGCCCAACCCCATATCATCAAGGCCCAACTGCTATACGTGTCGCGGAGGCGATCACCGTATCCAAAGAACCAAGATTTCAATAGGCGTTATATTGAAAATCCCATTCACCCGTGTCTCCTCAAGGTCAAGGCAGATACGTGTCGCGGAGGCGATCACCGCTCCACGATGAACAAGATTTTGACAGGGTGTTTTAGCGATGGCATTACGACTTAAGATTTTCTAAAAGAGTTTGATTTTTATTTAAAATATTCCGATTTGGTTGTTTAATTCTAAAACTCTTTTAAAATTAAACGAGTCATGCCACATGTTTATTTCCCCATGTATCTCATACATATAAACATGTGTCTGGATTTTGTATCTCATACAAATCCCACGCTCGTATCGTATACGTGGCTATAGCGCATTGTTGATTTAAGCATGTTAAAATCGCACCTAAGCATACATCTAGCGCATCTCATACATCTAAATGCAATGCAGCACACCGTGTTTAGATATGGCTCATCTACCCTAGAATTCTCCCAAGCCAATGAGAGAACTTTTCTAAAAGAAAAATAAAATTACAAGTGAATAAACCCCAGTTGCATTGAGGTATAAACAGAAAGTAAAATTACATAAGAGTAGAGGGAGACGACACGCAGGCCGTATTTACCAAAATAAACCTCCTAGAGCCATATCCAACACCACACATTCAAATATGAACAATTCATATAAAACATGTCAAACACGGTAACTAAACACACATATTTAAAACTCTTTTAAAATTGTGTTTAATTTTAGGGTTGTGCAATTTTAACATGCCTTTTCTTGAAATTTAGGCCTATTATCAATAATTATAAAATTCAAGAATCTAATTCAAGAATTTCGAATTATTGACCCAAAATTTATAAAATTCCAAATTTTAATAAATTTAAACCATCTTTATAATATTATAATTAAAACACTTTTAATTATAAATATATAAAGATTTCGACTTAGGCCCAAAAATTCAAGAAAATTATCCAAATCAATCTCATTGATTTATTTATGTATCTCATACATAATTTTGCACATTAGTTTGTAAAATCGACTTTAGCCCAAAATTGTTCGGTGAATTTTGTAAAACTAAAACTGTGATTGAAAGCGGTAAACACACAAACTTCATACATCTCATGTACAAACAAACAGTTTTAAATCCAAGAACTAGCGTGGCTCTGATACCACTGTTGGGAATTCAAGGGCGCCTAAGGCAGCGGAAGCATGAAAAACTGTAAATAAAAAAAACTTTAAACGCCCAGGTCCAAGAATTCCCGAACGGATCCGCTAGCTGAATTTAAAACTTTTGGTTAAGTGGTATACCTCACGAGTTTCAATCGTTTAGTTGAACGGGGCGTTTCCAAGAAGTCCACGTGACGCGTCCTTCCTCCGCCGGTAATCCACACGAACAGTTTGGAGATGCCTAGGTGCTAGCCTCCTTCACTTCTCAAGTGAATCCGGAACCTTTATCTACGGGTGTTCTTTTAATTCAAGAACTCTTCTTGAATTATCAAGAACTCTTTGGCGCCTTGATCAAGAACTCTTCTTGATCCCACACAACCTTGTCACACAATATTAACTCTTAATATTGTGCGCCACTTTCTCTCTCTAGGAAAGCAAGGATGCGATTTTCTCTCTCTTCTCACCAAAGGCAAAATCGAATTTTCCTTCTAAGAAGAACTAGGCTAAGTCGACTTTTCTATGTGCATGAGGCTCTCACCCTTTTGTGATTTCACTCTCAAGAATCCAATTCTTGTGTGTTATCTCTCACTTATCAAAGAATCCAATTCTTCTCTAAGTCTCTTATGAAAGTCGACCTAGGCTTTCCTATTTATAGGGTTTGGGGACTTTGATAATTATAATTTTAGGAAGGCCTAAAATTATATAATTATCAAACCATAATATTATGATATCTTAATATCACAATTTTAGGACTTGATTTCCAATTTAAAATATTACCTTAATATTAAAATTGGAATCAAAATGCAATCTTGGAGAATCAATTTGGAAGATCAAATCTTCCCAAATCTCTCTCTCTCCTTCATGCGCCTATCCTCCCCATATTTTTGTTGGAATTTAATAAATTAAAATAACTAACTAACTCTTAGATAGTTATAACTAATTTGTTATATCCCAACAATATTGAATTAAAGAATTCCCAGAATATCTTTAAGTCAATCTCACCAAGTCTCAAACTCTAGATAATTGAATTAAAATATTACATTAATATTTAAATCCAATAGGTCTAAAATTTCGACTTGCCCTATAATTATGAATTAAAATATTACTTTAATATATTAATTCATCCATTTGAAATCTAGATCAAATCTCATTTGAATTTCAAATTTCAAGCCATAACTTTAATTAATAAAACATTTTATTAATTAAATTCCTTGCATATATGAGGCGCCAACCTCATCCTATTTGGACCTAATATTAGTGAATTTAATAAATCAATAATTTCCTAACTCTTAGGAAAAATATCTAATTTATAATTCCCCTAATATTATAAATAGGAATATAATTGTAAATAGCCTAATCCAATTATCTATTTAACAATTATCATATATATATATTTAAAATTGTCTCACAAATCTAAATATAATATATCTGTAGATAATTAATTTAAGACAAGACTTTATGTCCAACAATAAGCTATGTCTTAAACGGTGTCACAAATGTGACCCACGAATTAGGGTTAACTCGTGTTCCAGCTTGGCATCTGGTTCCTGTCCGCGTGTGACCCAGCAGGCCCCACGTGAAGTTGGCAGTAAATCATCTCATGACTTACAAGTCGGGAGCGGGCTCTAGCAAGCCATCACGACTACCCAAGACACGTGAGTTATCGTTCTAACCCATAAACGACTTAACCTTAGTACTATTCTGTCTAGATCCCTTTTTGTCCTACGATATTTCGGTAAGGATTAGGCATGGGAAAGTCATCCAAAATCCAAACCTCAACTTTCTCGATCTCCTGAGTAAGTCCCAAAATCCAGTGTGGCCACACATTCCCTTGGACAGACTCGTCGAGGGGCCCAGTTAAATATCTCCCATCTCTATGAGGGACAAAATTCCATCTTGGTCAACCACATTCCTCAGCACGACAATCAACCAAACCCGTACTCAGCCCTTATGGCTACCCTGTTACGGATAACGTTAGACTAAGCCAAAGCTTGACAACTGTAATGCCGGAATAGTCAAGACCTCAGGTCTAAGGGCATCATGACAGATTGTACAGGAGAGACTAGCTAATGACTGAACCCATGCAGGACTCTCCGGGTCGGTCCAGCAACTTGTAACTCTTACATAATTGCACCATGACTCTCGTCCCAGCATCTAGTGTGTGCATCTCATGCACCGAGGTCATGCTGGTCTTGGTTCAATTCAAGCTCCCACTCGAATGAGCGACCAGGGACTGTTTAGATTAACTATCTCATAATTAATCATGGACTGTTATCATAGTAAACATGCTAATAATATGATAACCATTAATTTATCTCCATAAATTAATTGATATGTTCCCAACATATCTAAAGGATGATTGACCCTAGGGCACAAACTCCATCAATGTCTTGTCTTAAATTTTCTACGGTTTAAATAATTGTTAAGTGATTAACAGGGATTAATTATTTACAATTTAAATATTAGGAATAATGAATTAAATAATTCCTAAAAGTTAGGAGATTATTGATTTATAAAATTGCCTAATATTTTGCTTGAGGGTGGCGCCTCATATTTTGGTGATTTAATTAATAAAAATGTTTTATTAATTTAAGTCATGGATTTGAATTTGAATTTGAGATTCTAGATTTGAATTAAGATATTGGGGTAATATTTTAATTCAATAAAGAATTCAAATTTTGAATTAAAGATATTATTGTAATATTTTAATTCAAAAACATTGGGATAAAATAAGTTGGTTATGCCTTCCTAATTTTAGGAGTTATTTTTGATTTATAAAATTCCCAATAAATGTGAGCTAATAGGCGCCTATCTCTTGTGGGTCCTTTTGGAAGATTTGCTCTTCAAATTGATTCTATGAGATAGGGATTTGAATTTGAATTAAAATATTATTGTAATATTTTAATTAGATATTCAAGTCTTAAAGATATGATGTTATCAGAATATCATGATTTTATATTTATAAAATTACTATAATTTTAGTAAATATAAGCTAAGAAAGTCGCCTAGCTCAAGAGAGAGTTATGTCATGCACATTGTGAAAAGAAAACCCTAGCTCTATAAAAGAAGTCGACTTTCCTCCTTGTTGAGAGAGAATTTTCGCCACCCACCTTCCTAGAGAGAGAAGTCGATTTTCCTCTAAGTGTTAGAGAGAGAAATCGAAAGTTGTGGGTTCTAGGGTTCTTGAGTGAAGAAGAATAAAAGTGGTTTTGTTGCTGTCTTACACTCAGTATTGCGCCACCTAGCCTGGAGTTCAGAGAAGGAGTTCCTGAATTCACAAATTGTAGATTGAATCCCGAGTCTCTTTGGAGAAAGAGGCGTGGAGGCTAGCACCTCGTGTTCGGGAAACTGTTCGTGTGGATCACCGGTAGAGGAAGGACGTGCATACGGACTTCTAGACTCACGAGTATCACCAATCCGATTGAAAGCTTGAGGTATAACACTTTTCATATCTGGTTTTAAATTCAACTAGCGGATCTCAGGGTTGGATTTTCCTGGGGAGCGCAAGTTTTTTTTTATTTACTGTTTGCTTCCGCTGCGTGTTTTCCCCGGGGATTTCCCAACAGTGGTATCAGAGCCACGCTACTCCTGGATTTAAAATCATTTTGTGTACATGTGATGTATGCTTGGCGTGTTTTTACCTGTTTCAATCACGTTTTTGGTTTTACAAAAAATCCACCGAATGTTTTCTTAAAATTGAATCTACAAGAAAAAGGTGCAAATTTATGTATGTGATACATAAAGAAATCAATATGATTGATTTGGAAATTTTTCTTGCAAGTTTAGGCCAAAGTCAAAATTCCCATATAATTATGGTTAAAAGTGTTTTAATCATAATATTATGTGGGTGACTGAAAATTTAAATAAAATTATGAATTTTAAAATTTTTGGGTCAATAATTAAAATTTTGGAATATGATTCCTGAATTTTATAATTATTGATAATTGGCCTAATTTCAAGAAAAGGCATGTTAAAATTGCACACCCTAATTAACACCTACAAAAATCGTTTTTGATATGTGTTGGATATATATTGTGTTTGACATGATTGTATGAAGTGTTCATATATGTAATTGTGTGGTGTTGGGTATGGCTCTAGGTTTTTGGTGTATACGGCCTGCGTGTCGTCTCCCTCTATCCGATGTAATTTTACTTTTCAGTTTATACCTAAATGTAACTGGGGTTTACTCTCTTGTAATTTTACGCTTTCTTTTTAGAAGAATTCTCTCATTGGCCTGGGAGAATTATTAGGATTGGTGAGCCATATCTAAACACAATGTATGTCAGTTTTACATTTAGTTTGTATGTGATACAAAGCGCTAGATGTATGTTTAGGACGCGATTTTAACATGCTATTTACCCCGCTTTGGCGCAATATATTTGAGTCAAGAATTCACTGATCATCTTAGTAGTTGTGGAATAGTTTCACAACTGACTCCTCCTGGAACACCACAGTGGAATGGTGTGTCTGAGAGGAGGAATCGAACTTTATTAGATATGGTTCGATCTATGAGGAGTCAGACCGATCTTCCGCCATCCTTCTGGGGGTATGCTTTAGAAGCTGTCGCGTTCACACTTAACCGTGTTCCGTCCAAGGCCGTTGAGAAGACACCATATGAGATATGGAAAGGGAAGAGTCCCGATTTGTCTTACCTCAAGGTTTGGGGATGTGAGGTTTACGTTAAGCAACAACCTAACGATAAACTGTCTCCCAAATCCCTCAAGTGTCTATTTGTGGGATACCCTAAAGAGACGAAAGGGTATTACGTCTACTGCCCAACTGACAACAAAGTGTTTGTGGTCAAAGGTGGATTCTTCTTAGAGAAGTATCTGGTTTCCAAGAGAAACAGTGGGAGTAAGATAGAGCTTGAAGAAATTCAAGCTCCACAAGACACACCAGAGGCACAGACGGAAACTGGAAAAGTTCCACAAGAGGTTGCGGAAGCTCCTCCACAAACACACGGACCACGAAGGTTTGATAGAACACGTTTCCAGCCAGAGAGATGTTGGAGATTGTGCCCTAGGGCCAATCATTTTATTTGATA
>QANZ01032555.1:0-23793 GCA_003254925.1 Chamaecrista fasciculata
TTTTCTCTTCAACAAATAATAAAGTTAGCGCTGCTCGAGGGGACACCCTCGGAACAGTAGCGAAAAGGCCCTCGAAGGAGCCTTGTGAGTATGGCACTCACTACCATGCGGACCGACCCTCCCTTGGATGACTAGTCAAAAATCTAGCGTGTAATACGCAAAAAACGCTCGAAGCGTGCCCGTCATGAGGCAGCACTCTAAAGTGCAAAACAACATCTCGATCGAATCGAAAAACACAAGTTATAAACCACAAAACGAAAACGCTCACAGCAAAGGAAATCGAATACAGCAAATAACATGCTAAAGGCATCAGCGCCCATGATTCAAAAATGGCGCCACGGGCCTACATCATTCATAGTTTAAAACGGCACCAGCGCCGTAATTCAATCAACAGATAAAAAATTCACAAAAAGGGCACGCAGGCCCAAACAAAAGTAAAGGCACGCAGGCCTAAATCGCAGAAGGGGCGCTCTTGGATGAAACAGCACTTGGCGCATCCTCGGCGTTATCTCCTAGAGGAACGTCTGCCTCCACTTCCGTAGCCACAACGCCACTCGCGCCAACATCCGGAGCAGCAGGAGGTACTCTCTCCGCAGGAACGTCCTCTCCAAGGGGGGGCACTTCCATGTTTGGGAACCATGGGAAATCTTCATCACCTTCGGAGTTATACCCCTCAAGATCATACTTCTCGGGCATGCGGGGTATCTTGGCGATGGCATCGGTACTGATAGGATCTCGGATAAGCCTCCCTTCGACAACTTTGTTCGGGCAAATTCCAGTAACGTCGAGGTTGGGATTACGAAGCCGCAGCTGTGCTATGGCGTNTCTTCATCACCTTCGGAGTTATACCCCTCAAGATCATATTTCTCGGGCATGCGGGGTATCTTGGCTATGGCGTCCGTACTGATAGGATCTCGGATAAGCCTCCCTTCGACAACTTTGTTCGGGCAAATTCCAGTAACGTCGAGGTTGGGATTACGAAGCCGCAGCTGTGCTATGGCGTTCTTGAAACCGATATAATTGTAGCGAGACCCTTTCCATTTCACCTGACGCAAAGCCATGGCGCCCAAGGCCTTAAAATTGGCCTGCGATTCACGCAAATTCTCCTGTGAATCCCGCAAATCCTTGGTCAAGGCCACCACCTTGGCATGGAGCTCCTCATTCAAGCTGTTAACTTCCCGAAGCCTTTGACCCCTCCGATCGTAATCCCCCTGGAGAGAATCCTGCGACGCCTTTGTCACATTGAGTTCATCCTGCAACTCAAGTTTTTCTTGGCGGGCTTTCTTGGCGTCCTCACGAGCGGCGTCTCGCTCGGACAAAAGATCCTTCCTGGAAACACTGCTGGCCAATATACGCATCCCCGTAGCAAGTAAGAACCTAGCTGCCTCTTCAGAGGGGTCCAGCAAATTCTCCGTGGACGCCCGAGCCAAGTCGTCCCTCTTAACCGAACCAGTCTCGGATAAAGATTTGGAAAGGAACTCCAAGGCGTTGAAATCATTAGCCTCTGGGAGCGCTGGAATTTCAGGAACCTCCACTGTGGGGCGCTGACGCTTCTTCGGAGGCTCCCCATCCTTGCCTGTAATAGCACCCTCCTTACCCTTGGAAAACTGGGACGGAGGGCGCATAGTCGCCGAAGGCTCACGAATAACAACGCCCCCGGGCTTCCTCGAAACAGCAGCAGCGGCGACAGCGGAGGACGTTTTCTTTGAAACAGCAACTGCTTTCCCCTTCCCCTTGTCAGCCTGGGTACGCTTACTCCCAATAATATCGGCACCACCCACATCAAGCACTGACAATACCGAAACAATAATTAGCAAAGCGCATAAAATAATACAAAATTGACAAAAAGATAATAACATACAACGCTTAGGGTCGAGAGGGTCTGTGGTGATCAACCGAAGGGCCCCCAAACGCTCTTCCACGGTCAAATCTCTCCAGTTACACTCAAAAGGACCAAGACGCGGCCGCCTCCAAGACAAAGGAAACATGGCGCGCTCGTCCGATGCACGAACCCAGAAAGGACGCCTAGATCCAGACCCTTCAATGAAGAAAAATTTATACTGCCATTCCTTGGGATTACTGACAGCATGCTCGAGGATTGCTGGGCGCCCAGGACGCCGATAATACGAAATAAAGGCATTCTCCACCCATCGTGGGTAAAAGAAGAAAAGAAACAACCGCGCTGTCGCACGAACGCCATCCCTCTGACACTTGGCGATGAAGCCGAGAAGGATGCGCCAACCATTGGCACTTATCTGTATGGGAGCGATGTTCATAATCGCCAACAGGTCCAGCACCGCCGGGTTGAAAGGCATCTCGATATCACAACTTTGAAGGACGTGTTCGCATATCATAAACCCTCTGCCATCAGTATAGAGCATACTAGGAGGGTCCTTCAGATGGCTAAGTGTCGAAATCCGACACCCCGAAGAACGCCGGCGAGGTGAATTGCGAATCAACTCTTTGTTGAGGTCACGGATAAATTCGTCATCATGAAGCCAGGACCAAAACTCTTTAACACTATCATTGGTCTGGTCCAAATGACCCTGCTGAACCTTCTCATCAAGGTTTTGGCGACGCCAATCGACGACGGGTCGAGCATTCCTCATCACTTGCGCCCTATCAGGACCACAAGGCATGGTCTCAACGGCGCCCTTGACCCATGGAACTTTAGCAAGGCCCTTGTTGGAAGAAAGGAACCAATCGGGATAGGCGAGAAAATCAACCTCCTCCCCGCAGATTGTCTGCCGAGGAGTACCATCTCCTATGGACGCCCATATCGGAGCAATAGCCTCACCCATCGAACGCTCCTCTCCCGTGGACGCCTCGTCTGGGGACAACATCTCTCGAATCTCTGTAGAAGTCGAAGAAGAGGAGTCCACGGCATCGCCGCCAATCCTTGATGGCGCTGACGCCCCAGGCGCTGACGCCTCAGGAACTACCTTGTTTCCAGTAGCTGTGGAAACAGGGATCAGTTCAGTACATTTCTCGGAGATTGTATCTCCATCCACCAACAAGAAAAGGGGGGGGGAAACCCTTGGAAAAATTATGGTTGATCACCAGACCATAAACCCAACCCAGAAGGACAGAAAAATCGAAAAACAACAGACAAAGCACAAAAAGGAGTTAAAAGATCCAGGAGGAGAAAAACTTACTTTTTTCGAAATCCATGGATTCGCAAGGCAGGTGAAGAAACGACTAAAGCAAAGTCGGAAAGGAAACTGCAAAGAACACGAAGAAATGACTAAGAACAAGCAATGGGGCAAACCCAGAAACTCAAAATAGAGAAATGCAAATGACGAAAGGAAAACCGACGAAACACTTACTAGGTAACTATCGGACACACCCGACGGAGAAAAGTAGCAGCACGACGGGAGGATGAAGGCAAGGAGTAGATTCCGAGGACTCGAAAATGCAGAGCAACTTGGAGAACTTGGAGAAGAAAGAGAATCGAGAAAAGAAAAATGACGAAGTGGAGGGAAAGAGGGAAGAGAAATGGCGGATTTTTTGAACTTTTCACGAAAATCGAAGCGCCGCATTAAATGCACCCCCCTCGGGCCACGACTCGCCATCATGGCAAAAGGAAAAGCGAATCGCGTAATGACACGTGGGCACTGTGAACCTGACACGAAAACTTGAAACGACAGCAAGGGATGTGAAAGGACAAAGTCAATAGGCGTTACTGTCAATCAACGCCATTAAAAGTGGCGCCTACAGCCAAAAACGCCTCACGGGTAGGATACTCAACATGTGGTACCAACGCCCTTGATAAGGACTCCACTGGTGGGGACAGAGCTCTACTCTTTTCGTTGGGACTAGTGATAATAGGCCTAAAGACTTGAGGCTTAGCAGGCCTAGGCCATGGGCGCCCCCAAGCCCATCTAAGGAATCCCTTGGGTGAGAACGCCAAAAGAGCCCTACACAAGTAAGGCAACAAGGCCCTTGTGATAATCGATAACGCCAACAATCAGGCGTCCACGGAAGGAGTCCTAGCATGATTAAGGCACCAAACGCCCTACGTTGGTCGAGGACGCCAACAACCAGGCGTTCACGGGAAATAACAACTTACTCCCATATCTTAACCAACAGATCTGCGAGAATAACGGACAGTTAGGATTTCCACCAAGATCACAACTGATTTGGCCAAATCAGTTAGGATCACAATCGACCAAATCTAGGTCAAAGAGGTCTCATTTCACCAGTATAAAAGGACAGCTCCTCTACTGGAAAAAGGTACGCATTATTGCTATCCAGCACTTATTATTATCTCTCTCAAACACTCTACTGACTTAAGCATCTGAGGTGAATCGCAGGGCCACCCCTGTGTTTTCATTGACTTGCAGGTGACTTCTAACCCAAAGTTGCCTCATCGAACCAGGTAATGCCCTACGGCCAAAACCAGGTTCATCATCTATTTTGGCATAAAATGTTTCGAAGTTTTTAATCAATTATTCTAGACTTTACATCATTAATTTGTTGCTACTTTGGATTAACAAAATGTTCATTTTTAGGTTAAAATCTTAATTTGGTTCCTAATATTTATCCTAAATTATTCTGTTTTGATCCCTACTATTTTTTCTGTTTCATTTTGATCTTTAAGGTTTTTCAAAAGTTTTGTTTGAGTTCAATGTGGTTATATTTCTCTTGTTTCAAGTTCTCATGCAACAAAATTATAGTTATGAATCATTCTTGACGAGTTATTTCTCTGGACAATTGGGATTGTGTTGACATTTGATGTCAAGTTGGGCTTGAAATTGGGACCAAAAGTGGGCCGCTTGTCTCAAATTGTTGGTCATATTTCTCTCGTTTAATTTAGATTTGAATGTGACGAGATAAGAGCTATGAGTCACTCTTGAATCTTGATGTGTTATTTCTTTGCTCAGTTGGGACCACCGGCAAATATGGTCAAATAGTATTCTAAAAGTTGATATTGGTGTTTTGATCAAACTCACTTTTAGACTATTTGACTTCATTTGGTGACGACTCCAACTGGACAAATAAAGAACTCATCATGAGTAGCTCATAGCTCTGGTTTCGTTACATTCGTACTTGAAACAATAGAGATATGACCACCTTTACGAAAGAATTGTCCAATTTTGAGCCTGGCTTTAGGCCTAAATATTTGACCTCGTTTATCGATGATCTCTACTTGACAGAGAAAAAACTTGTTAAGAGTAGCATATATCTCTGATTTTGTTGCATTCAAACTCGAAAGAAGAGAGATATGACTATGTTAAGTAGTAAGAGACCAATCATAAAATTTATTAAGGACCAAAATGAAACTTTTGAAAAATATTAAGGATTAAAATGAAACAAAAAATTAGGGATTTAGATAAAATTTAGAATAAATATTAATGATTAAAATGAGATTTTATTAAATCAACAGTTAGCTTGTTAACTTTATGAAAAATAATACTTTTTAACCTTTCATACTATTATTGATAGTACTGTGAATTATTAATCAAAGACTTGCTAGTACTTAACTATGAAGTATGGACACTGCATTTTGATAGCGTGTCGTCATGTTAGACACGAGTCCGTGTCTGACACCCGTACGACACCCACACGATACATATTCATAAATTTCAGAATATAAAATCAATTTTTTGTGACTTTATCATGATAAATAATAGAAAATAATATCACATATGACATATATTATGAATAGATGTTGTCATTTTTAAAATTTTCATCAATTTTATAAATTTTTTATTATTTATATATATATAAGTATATGTCGTGTCGTGTCGTATAATTTTAAGAATTTAGCGTGTCAGTGTGTTCGTATCCGTATCGTGTCCCGTGTTCGTGTCAATGTTCATGCTTCATCCGTACTTAACAATGTTAGGTCTTAGGGTAATCATCTACTCATCTTATTTTTAAATGGTCTCAAAAATTTATTTCCATCCTTGCCTGCATTTATTCATGGATTAAAACTTTTTAAAAAATATTTTTGAAATTCAAATTTTTATTATAATATTCATACGATAGGAGAGAAAAATAAATCTGGTAAATCATGAGTAATTTTATAATTTTATATTTATAATTATTAAGATAAATTAAATATGGATAGCTAGTGAGCTATCTGCCTATCCCACCCAAACCCAACACCAGCAAAATAGGCCAACCTATTTAAACGGACTTGTCATTTCCTCCATTTAACAAACTTGATGAGGTGAGCCACGGGTTTAAAAACATTTTTCACAATATTCATTGTTGATAAATGAAATATTTTATCATCATATTCTTCATAATTAGGATTTTTCAACTCATTATACAAAAATGGTGGATCCAATTTAGGCTTTAAAGTTTATGTTCTTTCACTTTGATGATATTAAGATTAATAAAAACATCCAATCAGAAAATTCAACCAAATCCCTTCAATAAAAAGTTATTTGCTTAACTTTAATGTTATTATCAGATAAATTATCGGCAAAAACTTTGGAATTTTTGTGATAATTCCAATTTTAGTAATTGAAAGAAAAAACTATATTTTAAACTTCAACTTCTTCTTGATATTCATTTTGGTCTTTATATTTCACAAGATTCATATTGGCGATAAAATATTAGCAAAATATTTCATTTTGGTCACAAATTATTGAATGTGATCATATTTTTCTCATTTCAAGTTCGAATGTGAAAAATACATAACTACATGTTGGTTTAAAGAATACTTTCTATATCAAGTGGAATTGTCAGCAAACGAGGTCAAATTGGATCCTAAAAGTGGGTTGCTCATTTTACGGTCAAACAAACAAAGTTGGTAATATCTCTCTCATTTCAATTCTGAATATGACGAATTCAAAGCTACGAGTTGCTCTTAACACGTTCTTTTTCTGTCCAGTTGGGAACTTCAGTAAATGAGATTATATCAGACTCGAAAGTGGGGTTGAGAATAAAAAGTAAAAAAAAAAAAACATGAAAAATTAGTTCTAAACCCACTTTCAAATCTGATTTGACCTTATTTGTTAACTCGTAACTTCGAACTTGTCACATTTCGAATTAAAACGAGAGAATATTACCAATTTTACTTGTTTGACCATGAAATAAAGGCCTAGTTTGAGGACTCAATTTGACTCTGTTTACGAGCACGATAGAGAAATTTAACCAAATATGTTACATTTAGAACTAGGTTAAATTTCTTTGTGGAACATGGAGCAGAATCTTATTTGACGAGACTTCAATAATTATTATGAATTGAGACATAATCATAATTGAAGTATGATTAAAGGAAACTATAGTAAACTCGATTCCATTCTTCTTAAGTTTGTCAATCAATTAGGACATTTTAGATGTCATTTTTAGGATTGAGCTTTTGCGGCATGAGTGTGTTTGATTCTTTATTTTTATGTGTTAATGACGTTGATTTTGATAGCTAGTTGATTTGTGGCATTTTCAATTGAGTGGGTGATTTGGTTGTGGGTATTAGAACATATTTTGAGACCTTGAAAGGATTTATTTATTATTAAACATCTTGAGTGTTACGGTTGACTCATTAGCAAATATCTTTATATGATTTGAACTCTTGAATTCTTCATTTAGACACTAAATGTTTTGGGTATTGTGGTTGAATTTTCCAAAATAGCTTAAATTCCTTTTCCATGCGGGGTCTATATTTATTTTTTTTATTTTTTTATTAAGTTTTGAAATTTGGGCTAAAATTTCATTGTCAAAAAACAAACATGTTATCACATTAGCGCTATGATTTTATGTTGATTAATGGACAAATTCCTTGTTGCTTTGGAACGATTTGTGCTTAAATTGACCCTTGAATCGCCTTCTTTCATGTACTCAATCTGAATTTCAAGGGTTGTTTTCAACCACCTTCTCACACTTCAAATCTAAATTTTTTTATGTTAATATCCCAACTTCTTTGATTGGTCTTTATGAGGCGTTTGGGTCCACTCTTGGAACATAAAACCTCCTATTTACTGTGGTTAAATTATGATTCACACAACTAAAGTTTGTTTATGTATTGTGGCCATTTCTTATAATTTTAAACTTCAATTTTGCTAGCAATTCAATTTCACCGAATAATTGACTTTTATCTATTAGAGATAAAGGCGTTTCCCACAACTAATCATAGCAGAACTTAGGTAAAAAAAAAAAAAAGAGATTGTAATGAAGGGGTTCCTTGTAATAATAAAATAAAAATAAGCAAAAATACTAATTTCGTCTCCAAACTTTATACCAAATGTTAATTTTATCTAAAATCTTTTTTGCTGTCAATTTCGTCTCCAATGTTTCACATTTTAGTCAATTTCATCCTTTAACTAATTTCTTTCAATGAATTAACAACAGACTACATTATGTTTTTCAATCTGAGTTAAGATTTGAGTTTCTTTTTCTATCAATTTTACATTATATATCATTAGCCACATAGATTCTGTCGATAATATTTACCTAAAGTAAGAGCAAAGGATAAAATTGATCAAAATATAAAACGCTGGAGACAAAATTGATAGCAAAGAAAGATTGAGGATGAAATTGACAGTTGGTGTAAAATTTGGGGACAAAATTAATACTTTTGCCAATAAAAATAAGTAAATAAAATGATAAGGGAGGATTCTTATAAAGTGCTCATCTACCTTATGTAAGACATAAATAGAATAACATCCATATGTAGCTTCCTTTAGGTTGCGTGTGCGAGCACATGCAGCCTTCGATGAAGACCATCATAGTGTTGTTTTGTTCCTCTTCTCGAGATTTCCCAACGAATCAACCAACGACCTTGTCGAACTCCCCCGAGCATATTTGGTCTCCTCGAAAGTCAACATGTACAAATTACATTTTGGATAAAATACAATAAACGTACATGTGATTTAGTGCCATCTCATTTTGGTGATGTTTAGTTCAAAACGTCTCACTTTGGGTACTTATGGTTTGCACCATTAGCAATTAAGGTACTTGAAACTGTTTCGTCGATTTTTAAAGTTAAATATCACGTGCTGCTCATGTGGCTCAACAATAAATAATCAAATTTTATTCCTCTAACTATATTGTCAGTTTCATTTTGGTCCTCTCCATTCATATTAAAGTTTCAATCTTTTTAATTTCCCTAGTCTCTCTTTAAATTCCTTTCACTTTTTCTTCACCTTTTTTTCTCTTATGGCATCTTCTTCTGGTAATCTTCACTTTCTCCACCAACCCATTATGAATACTTCCTTTTTCGATCTCCTTGCTTCTTACTTCTCCATCCCTGCCGGTTTGTGCTCAACCGAGCTTCTCCACAAGTTGATTCTTCTCAATGCTTCTAACATATGTTTGTTTTTAATGTTGCTATGTTCGTCAATCCTCCATTTAATTAACAAATTTGCTTCCTTTTGTTTTTTGGTTCGCTTGGAATTGGGAAATTGACGGAGATAATTGATCAAAATCAAATATATATTTCTTTTTATCAAAATGAGACGTTTTGAATTTCACTGAAATAGAGTTAAACAACAACTACCTTTATTGTAATTTACCCTTATACTTTTATGGCTACCCAAGTGAAATATTTTAACCATCTTCCCCCAATTTCAAAGTGTCATTACCAGTTCTTAATTTTTCAATAAATCAATTGTTGGTGCTCTTTTTTCTTTCTACATCTTAGAATTAAAATTTTGTTGCTATTCATGCTTACATATTTTTAATATCTTTTTGACATTCTATATTTTGGCATGTCAAGGCTCTATAGGACAATTGAGGCAGTTATAGGGTTATAGGTCTTTTTTGTAGGTTCATCTTAAGTTATCATAAACTAACTAATGGGTAAATTTCACTTTGGTACCCTGTTCTATGGACCAATTCCACTTTGGTACCCTGTTCTTTTAAAAGTGACACTTTGGTACCCTGTTCTTTCAAAAATGTCATTTTTGTACCCTGTTATTTCAAAACTGACACTTTGGTACCTTGTTCTTTGGACTAAGTGACATTTTGGTACCCTGTTCTTTCACTATTTTTTACCATATTCTCTTTTTTAGGGTACCAAAGTGTCACTTGGTTTAAAGAACAGGGTACCAAAATGTCACTTTTGAAAGAACAGGGTACCAAAATGACATTCTTAAAAAAACAGGGTACCAAAGTGTCACTTTTGAAAGAACAGGGTACCAAAGTGGAATTGATTCATAGAACAGGGTACCAAAGTGGGATTTACCCTAAACTAATTGTGCATGTGCTCGACTGTGCTAGGGGTTGGGTTGGTTGGAGGTTCTATTCCTTATCACCAGTCCCCAAATTTTGGACTTATCTGTGATGGGCCCAAAACTTTTACTAGTGCATTCAATCTATGTCGTTGCCTGCCCCTTCTATTTATTTTTGTTATTATTTATTACTATTATTTTTACATACGTATATTTTCTTTTATCCTATTTGCATTTATTACTTCAAATTACTCACGATTTGGATTTTTTTTTTTTTTATATACTTCCTTCTCCTTCCTCTTTCTAAACAAACTTTTTGTCTACTCTTCCCGCCTTCTTTCTCTTTAATTATTCCCATGGTTGCTTCTTGTCTCATTTGCTCTCTTCCTATTCCTGTTCCTTAATTGCAACTCTCTTCTTTGGTGAACTTCATTGCTTTTTCTTTTGATGATTTTCTTCCTCTAGATAGGCTGGGACACTTGTATCAAAGACAGGAGAAATTTTACTGACCAAACAAGAGAGTTGTGATCAAGCAACAGGAACATGAAGAGAGCAAATGAGACAAGCAATACCCAAGAGAACAATTAAAAAGAAAGGTGGGAAGAAAAGAAGAAAAGTTTGTTCAGAAAAAAAGAGAAGTACAAAAAAAAAATCATGAGCAACCTGGTGCAATAATGGCCAAGAGGATAATAGCAAATATATGTACGTAAAAATAATAATAATAATAAATAATAACAAAAAGAAAATAAGAGAGGTGAGCGAGCGACAAAGATTGAACGCATTAGTAAAAGTTTTGAGCCCATCAAATATAAAGCCCAAACTTGGGGACTAGTGATGCAAATGGAATAGCAGGAAATTTCTGACTTTGTTTTGGACAGCTTTTCGAGCAATGTACATATAACAATAACAACAACAATAACCAAAAGTTTTTTTTCCACTAGGTAGGGTCCAGCAATGTACATACAGAAAAAAAAAATCGTATCAAGTTTTAAAACAAGTATTTTTATTATAAAAAGAATTAAATTAAAGGAATGAAATGAAGAACAATGATGGTGGTGGACAAGGAGTACTCTAACAAGAAGTTGAAACTAAAATGAAGACATTAGCTGCACATAATAAGGGTAATTAGTTTCCTTTTACTGTATAAAGATGTGACCTCACTTCATCAATATAATTATGTGAAGAGTTATCTTCTCAAAAATAATAATACAATAAAACAATCCAATCTCTCATAAGTTCAAAACAAAGAATCCGTTAGCTAAAGAATAAAAACTAGCAATCAATAGACAACAGTCTCCATTAGAAAAGCAAGCATTCCTCCCCAATCAGATACATTGTATCACTACCAAACTGGACAACACCATAAACTTCTGGTCTCTGAATTCTTGCCAAATCCCAAAATTCTTGTCAAGAGCAATTAATTACTCCATGGCGTGTATACAGCCATTGTTGATAGTAACTTATTCTCAGGAAACTGTATTAGTAATAACAGAACTATATTTATTAGGAAGTTGTACTAATAAGAGCAATAAATATCTGATTTATTTTATTCCTGAGAAACGACATCATAGTTGTTCTCCACTGATTATATTAGGTCCACTCACAGTAGAGTCAGATTGCAACACAAGCATACTTTCATCTCAGATGGTTATCAGCCAGAATTAAAACTTAACTACATCAACTTGACAACAATAGATAGTCTGCATATCACCCACCAAACTAGTAGAAGCAAAGAGGAATTCAAAATAGAAAGGACGGGTTTAGAGAAGGTGCTTAATATCCCTTGACAGCTTGTCCGTTCGACAGTTCCTGCTCCAAAACCTACAAAGCTCAGGTTTTCCCTCAGTTTCAACTTTCATGTAAACACCTGCCTTCACCAGCACATTCCTTAATCTCTTTCAGCTTTAATGAGGGCAGTTGAGTATAATATAAATTACTGATTTACTGTTAATTTTACATGCCATGCCACATACACAGGTAGCCAGGTAGGTATTAAAATGTAGTTAGTTACTTAGGGTAGAGACGAGATAATGAGAGCAACAACAAAAGTGTCACACTGGATAAAAGAAAAGGAAAATGCAGCGAGCCAGGTATAAGCCGAAATATATTATATGCAGTAACAGGTGCTTTAACAATATCTAAAACTACTACCTAGAGAATTTATTATGGAGACTTAAGAGAGAAGATAGAGTACAAAACAGTGGACCTGAATGCCTCAGAGTTGTGAAGTTAATCTCATCCAGTTTAAGGGATCTGCACTACGCGCCAGAGTAAGATTATCTTCATTGGTACTCTTACTGGAGGAAGCATTTTTCTGTGAAGCCTTTGTGCAAAGGTAAGATAACGACTGTAGCCATGAAACTAATGTGGGTTTGCGTATGACATCATCAGATTTAGCCACTTGAGAGTATAATTCATTGAGAACCATGTTCTGTGCATCTTGAGGTAGCTTAGTAATCAGCTGTGCCAACAACTTCATCAAGTCTGCCAAGACCTGGGAATTAGTGAAAAGCTTGCATTAAATTAGCTCAGTAACATTATCCGGTTAATATGGAGTAAGAAAATTCCTAAAATAGCCAATCATAATCACTTAAACATTTAACATGTCCTATCTGAAAGTGCCATCCCAGAAGGTCCACAGTACTCCATTTTATATTAAGTAGCATGAAGCATAAATGTAAACAGTCATTTGATGAAAATGAGATGACAGTTACTAATCCCCAACCCTTTCCCACCCACAGAAAAGAAAAAGAAATAATTTAATTAGCTAGTTATAATAATTAAATGTATAACATACTTGTATATCTACAAAAAAAACTGTGTGTAAAAGCAAGTCCAGTAATTTTTTGCATGGCTCTGGCTCTCCTTGCAACTTCTTCCATGCATCAGCATCATTAGCAAAGACCTCAGTGCAGAGCCCATCAGCCTTGTCAACAAGACTGTTGATGCAATAAAATATGGAAGGACTTCCAGCAGGAAGATGCCGGACAATTCCTACAACTCCAGAAGCCATACCCTCGAAAGGAGTTATGCCAGGATACCCCTATATGCATTTTCCATAATATATTAGTATTCTTTACAATTTTATTAGTCTGAAATTAAGATCAAGGTTCTCAATTGATTCAGATACCATTAAGGATCTCTGTACATAATGAAAAACGAGCTGCTCCTTCAATGACATTCTTCCATTCATTTCAGATTCCTCCCCCAAAGATATAAATGCCACGAACAAAGAATGTGAAGCCCGAGCTACTTTTCCATTAGGGTGTTCCATATATCTAGTTTCACTTGAATAAGGAAATATGTTTGATAAGCATGATAATGAGACCAAAGTATCCACATGACACAGAGAACTGAGGACGCAGTACCCTGAGGATCATTTTGATATAGGATACAAGAACATTGTTGGAGCTACCATGTTCCTGAATACATGGCTGGGCAAATGCTCAATGCAAGTAGGAATGACTCGAAGATAAAACAAAATGCGAGCTGTTTGCACTTCATCCTTGGACCATGTGTATTTGGCTTTATGGCCTATAGTAAGGTATAGAAGGCATGTTACGAAAGACAATAAACAAAACAGATGACACAGCCAATTGAAGAAAAAAAAATTAGGGGTTTTTGAAAATAGCATATCACACCTGGGCCATTGGTCAAGTTCACATAAGAAGGCATGGACTTCACAAAAGATGTACAAGCATCCCTGTTCTCCTTAACACTTGCAACTACCTTGCGAATTGTTTCTATATACTCTGGCAAACGGACATGACGAAAATATTCCACACAAGAAAATGATACTAATATCTTCAATGAGACATCCATCTGCATTTCCTGGGTAAATTTGGAGTTCAACTTGTGTTTTGTAACAGCTAATGCGAAAACTACAATCATTAGGAAAGCCGATTCAGCGATTTTGTCCAAAGCTTCAAGCAACTGATCTTCCTTGCCTCTAAGAAGCAACGTTACTTGCCTGTATCCAAGGTAGAAATCTTGACAATATTTCCATAAGAGATTCTCCACCACATCCTTATTTTTGTCATCTACTGACACATACTGATTGCAGAAAATCCCTGTTATAGCTCCAGATTCCTTGAACAGGATATTATCTAGATGTTCTTTGACCTCAGTAAGCTTCAGTCCACCTGAACCACTCGAACATTCAAGTAATGATTCAAACATAAGAGGAAATGGAAATATTTCAGTTAACAATGCCAAAGCAAGGCAAACAAACAAGGAGGGATGGCTGGAAAATGACCCAGTTCGAGTCAATGCCAGTGAGACACACTGCAGCAAAAGCCTATCTCTAAGACCATTGCTTGAAAATGACATATTTGGTCTCAAAATCCTTGAAATTAAATTGCTAGCTAAAGATTCCATACAAGCAATTGCAGATGTCCTCACGCCAGAGATAGTGTCTGATGTCATACCACTTGACACAGATCTATTAGCAACCCTCACAACTCCCGCGGCAGCCATGAAAACAGCAAATGGAACATGGTTTGCCTTAAATTTCCCAAAAACTTCTAAAGAAAACACGTGTATTTTATCCAAAAACTGGAAATTGATCAAGTTCAACGTAACCCAATCAATCAAATAAAGAATCATCAGTCCATGACAAAAACTACCTTGAGGCCCACTTTCCTTGCCCCAAATTCCAAACAATGAGTCCAATATCGTAAGATTATGAACTATCACCGAAGAAGATAGAGCATACCCAATCCCAGCCAGAACATCAGGCACAAGTTCTGTAAATAACCCAAGTAACCGATAATCTTCTATCAACCTTCTAGATAGTAAGTCCAAGCAGGTTGTTTTGGAGCTTTCAGATAAAGATGGCACAAAAGAAATGGCACCTAGAAGGAGAACACCTTCAGAGAAGAAGAAAGGATCATTTCCAGAATAAAATTGAACAGAGAAGAGGTGTGAGAGTACCTCTACCGCTGAATCAATAATAACAGACGTAGGCTTCATGGATTTTCTCACCCATAGATAAAGAAGTCTAAACATTAGAGGATATGACTCATAAGGAAGGGAAAGGTTTGGAGACGAAAGAATTGCAAGTAACAACTTTGCCTGGGGATCTGCGACATGGAGAGATGTTTGAGATTTAACAAGGGTCTTAAGAGAATGCAGATGATGGTCAGTAAACAACTGATATTTAAGGGAGTCTCTGAGTTCAGCCCAAGCTTGAATGATGGCTCTAGCAGATGAAGAGGAATAAGAACTTCTCGGTTTGAATTTACTAGCATCCCCACATTTGCTCCTCAGCCACTCCTCCAAGAATAAGATGTTAGGTTGTCTTGACATGTGTGAGGCTGCATAACGAGCAATGAACTAAGATGAAATAGTCATGAATCAAATTGTGCAACAACAACAGAGAAATCCAGCTCTATTTTTTGATACATTTTCCTAAAATGAACAATTACTACTCTGACAAACAACAACAACAACAACAACAACAACCAAAGCCTTCTTCCACTAGTTGGGGTCGGCTATATGAATCAGCTGACACCAACCTGTACTATCCTTGAAAAGTTACTACTCTGGCATCAATAAATAATTTCAAGGGCAGCAAGAATTTACGAAAAGCTTACCCGCAAGCTACTTTCTCTATGTCACCGGAGCGAGCGAAAACCCGCATTCAGCAAGCTGTTCCGTTGTGGTAAAAGATCGGCACAGTGACATTTGGGTTCTTGCCAATCATCTTAGACCTTGAACAGCAGGTATACGTGTTGACTCACCCACTAGAACTACCTCGAGTTTTGAATCCCTCTCCGATTTTTCAATTAGGGTCTTGAGCCTGAAATACAATTTTCAAGAATTACAACACACCAGTTCGTTCTTTTAGCTTTACAGAGAGAAAGTCAAGGAAACAACAAAACTTTGAAAGATTGGAGTCCAATTTACAATGTTTTCAAACTTAATAAAGTCTCATTAGGAAAAAAAAAAAAAAGAAATAGAAATGGATTAATTTCAGTTACAAAGGAAGCAAGAAAGAAAGAAATCAAAGGGGGAAAACATTTTGCTTGTGTTTCTTAAACGAAGCAGGCTATAGTTTCCAGTCACTAGTCATCGTACCTTATAGTTATAGATGAACAAAAATGGTGAAGAAGAAGCGGATAGCAAAGGCGAGAATGGTGATTGGTGAGCAGGGTTAACGACACGCCGTATTTGAAGCTTCCCACAGGTAAAGGGTGATTAAATCAAAACGCACAACATCGCTTATGTCCTTACGATGACGTGGTGAATTGTGAACATTTCAGATGAAAAACAGAAGGCTAAAGCCGAAAGTTCACTTTTGGTCCCATAACTTTGGCAAAGGTCTCAAGTCGGTCTCATAACTTTGGAAAATGTCTCAATTTGGTCCCATAATTTTTTTTTGTTACAATTTTGGTCCCATAAATTTTGAAAGTATCTCATTGTTGGTCCCAAACTGATTTTCATCTATTATTTGTCGTTAAAGATGATATGACATACTGAGTTGGATGATGACATGGAATATATGAGTGAAGTTATGGGATAGATGGAAATTAGTTTGTGACCAACGGTGGGACGTTTTTTAGAAGTTATGGGACCAAAATTGTAACAAAAAAAGTCATGGGACCAAATTGAGACCTTTTCCAAAATTATGGGACCAAAATTGCAACAAAAAAAATTATAGAACCAAATTGAGACATTTATCAAAGTTATGAAAAAAAAAACACTTTAGTCAATATAAAATTAGCATCGCATCGTGCAAATTATTGAGGTGGATTTGGCTAGAAATCAACTTTAATGGATCCCCTCTCCGCTTTCTTTCTTAATGGTGAAATTGGGTTCTTTATTGTGAAAATGCATTTGAAGAAAATAAATAGTCACAGGGAAAAAGTGTAAGTGAATTTCACATTTTTTTTTACATTTTTTTTTCTAGAAATATAATGCATTTACATTTTAGAGAATTGAAAGTACGTTAAACGTTTGAGTAGGATTAGGCAGTCTTTGGGAAAAATAAAAAAAGACTATGCAGTGAGCAAGTTCTTCAGGACCCTAGCAAGGAAAGGATAAATAAAAAAATGGTCAAAATCTCAAATTAATCCCAAATATATGGAGTATGTTTTAAATATGTGATAGCACCCGTCGTTAGGTGGCCAAAAACACCGGAATTAAAGCACTATAGTGGTGTAATCTGAGTCGATCTCTCGAGGAACTTTTGTGCAAAGTTTAAATGCAAACGATACCAAGTTATCACTAATCGGGTGAAAGCGAAAAAAATTTGTTCTTTGATTGTTTGTCTATGACCTAAAACAATAATTAAAAGGCTTATTGTTAGCTTCACTTAAATTCCTTAGTCTTCTCTCTTTTCTTAGCTTCCTATAAGTTCTTTCAATCTTAGGATTCAACAGATTTAGAGGTTCCTTAAATTTTCTAAGCATGCAACACTAATTCAACACCCAAACAACTAACAAAATGAGAGCAAGTGATGTCCTAGTATGTGCTAAAGTGTGAATATATGATGCACAAAGGAAAGAGCAAGAGAAAAGAGCAAGAGGGAATAAATTCGCTTAGTCTGGAAAAACCGCCACGGCTCCTTCCCACAGCGGGTTCCACGGTAGGAAAAACTGTCGCGGGTCTTGCCTTGACAGTGCTGGCGGCGGTTTTGGCGGCAAGTTGTCCTGTTCAACAAAAATCAGTGAAAAACCAACCAGAAACGTGAGTTCCCAAGCAATTCTTTGAACTAAAACTTAAAAGAGATGATTCTAAGCAAATTAAACAAATTAAAGACTCTCTAAACACAAAAAAAATTATGAAACAAAACAAAAAGTAAAGACTCCCTAAGACACGACAAAGGAAAAACCCAATTCGTAAAAACTTGGCACAATCAACTGTTAAACTTTGGGAAAAGTTCCTCGCAACGGCGCCAGTTTAATCGCACCCGTCGTTAGGTGGCCAAAAATACCGGAATTAATGCACTATAGTGGTGCAATCCGAGTCGATCTCTCGAGGAACTTTTGTGCAAAGTTTAAATGCAAAAGATACCAAGTTATCACTAATCGGGTGAAAGCGAAGAAAATTTGTTCTTTGATTGTTTGTCTATGACCTAAAACAAAAAAATAAATCAATAATGTTTTTGGGGTTTTTGATTAAAAGACCGAATCGATAGACAATAACAATGAGTTAACGGATTAAGAAAGTTGAGAGAGTACCCGACAGAGCAATTGGATTAAGCAATTATCACTACTAAAGATAAATGGAGCATCTCATATAAATCATCCTAAGGTAGTCACTAATAACTCAATGACCTAGGTTAACAATATTATCATGAAAATACCTTAAACAAGATAAGTCATAACAAGAATTAAAAACTTTCATTCAATTGATGATAAAGAAGATCAAGAAACATAATCTTTATAACAAATACTATTGTCAAAGCTATATACCTATAATTATAACTAAACTAGCATTCACTCAAAGGGTTACAATCAAGATATAATTGAAGAAATAAAACCAAGTTCCTAATCAAGAATCAGAATTCACAAATAGTTCTCAGGTCCAACTAGAAATCAAGAACACTAAAGTAAACCCTAATTCTAGTGTGAGAAAAACTCCCTAAATATGGAACCCTAGTTCATGCTTTGCTCCAATGCTCCTCCGGGTATGAGTGTTTAGCCGCTCATGGTTGACAGATGAACAACTTCAGAATTGGCTGCCATGATCCCAAGAAAAGCTTCACACGATAAGAATATCGGATCACCGAGATACGGAATATGTAAAACTCTCTCTAAGCAAGTGTGTAGCCTCCAACTGACCTACAGACCTCTCATATATCATATTTTCGGCCTAAACCAAGAAAATCTTGGTCAGAATCATCAAAATTGGGTTTGAGCTTAATTAATTAAAATTAGCCGCAAACCTGTCGCGGCCTTCCCCGAGGCGGTTTTTCCAGAGTGACCCGCCGCGGCCTTCCCCGCGGCGATTTTTCCAGAAGCTTTGATTCGTTTCGGTTTGGTCCCTGACTCGTCTCCAAACATCCCTGAGCCTTCCTCGAAGTATTTCAACACTTTGGACTTCATTAAAACCTATAAAAAACATCGAGAAACTAAGTGAATTCTCATGATAAAGAGGATCAATCAAATAATAAAGATTAGACCCGAGAAAATCACACAATTAATCACAAAATAGTCCAAATAATGTCAAACCTCAAGGCATCATATTTTACCATAAAATGACATAAAGGCATGCAATTGAATCCCAAATGAATATAAAATGCCCTAAAATGTCACTAAAATATATGATGAAATATGGTCAGATCAATATGTTTTAAATAAGTCATAAATTTTCTTTTGTTTTAGACGAGTCTTACATGTTTTTATAATTTCTCAATTTGGTCCCAAACTAATTATATATCTCCCCTTTTAAGACAAATTCAGAGTTACGAGTTGCTTTAGACGAGGATTTTCTCTATCAAATTGAGGTCATCAACAAATCAGGTCTCAAAAGTAGATCGTTCATTTCACATCAAATAAGTAAAGTTAGTTATATTTCTCTCATTTTAAATTTGAATAGGATGAGTTTGAAACTATATTTTAACTCTTAAAGAGTTCTTTCTCTACTCAATTAAAAAATTTAGTAAATGAGATCAAATTACATCTCGAAAGTAGGTTTGAGATCAATTTGAAAAATTATGAAAATATATAGGACTAATTGTGAAATAAATGAAACATTTAGGACCAATTTGAAATCTATATTTACATTTGAGACCAATTTGAAGTTTTGACAAAAAAGTAATAAAAGTTAAGTTTTTTTCTTAAAAATAAAAATTAAAGTTTGAAGTGGGAAAAATCAAGTCTTTTACAATTAAGTGCCTAATGAGGCGAAATTAAGTAATCAAATAAACAACTTAAATAATTTTCCTTTTTCACTTATATCTAAGACTGAGTTAGAAGTTTTTTTTTTTTTTTTTTTTTTTTTTTNTTTGGTAATTTGTTTTAGAAGTTACTAGTACTACATAGGACAGGACACCCACTAGCTTTGTATTTCAAAAAAAAAATCATATGGTTATAAATTAGTATTAGAGAAAACTTATTATTTAGTCCCTAAATTTACATCGAGTCAACTAATCAGTCCCTGAATAATCAAAATATACTACTCAGTCCATGAATTTTGTAATTGTCAACGATTTGACTCGAGTCAAATTTAGGAACTAAAAAGTACAAATTTTGCGACCAAATAGTATAAACTTAGTACCAATTCAAGAACAAAAAATATCAAATTAGTTCAAATTTAAGGACCAAATAGTATTAATTTAGTACAAATTTAAGGACCAAAAAATATAAAATTAATTCACATTTTGGGACCAGATAGCATTAATTGAGTACACATTAAGAACCCAAAAAGTATAAAATTAGTTCAAATTCAAGGATCAAATCATCACTAGGGACCAAATAGTTGATAATTGAAATATTTCAAGGACCAAATTGTGTATTTTGATTATTCAGGAGTTGATTAGTTGATTCAGTATAAATTCAGGAACTAAATAATAGATCTTCTCTAGTAAATTACTATTGTTATAAATTACTACAACTAAATTTTGATTTTATAATATTAAAAATTCTCTACAACATATTGTAGAGGAAATTGCATTTATCCACCCTGAACTATTTGTTCAATTGCAATGTCCCCCCTAATCTATGAAAAATAACAATTAACCTCCTAATCTATTAATTTCATAGCAATGTCCCCCAACCATTAGTGACACCATTATTTTGTTATCTTTTAAGTCCCATGTGAATTGTACATGTTTTATTAAATTATCAAATAATTTTGAATTTCATAACAACCCTTAAATCTAACTAATTTTATAATTAAAAATATCTTATATTTCCTATTTATATTTGGGTATTGGTTACCCAAATTAAAAAGATCAAAACTATATTCATTTCTTCCGGCTAAATCATTCTGAACTTTGTCATGGGAGAATCTTTGGTAAACAAGAATCAATTTAAAAGTATATATCTTCATAGACATAGGAAAAATATCTAATCAAGTAAAAATAATATAGTAAATTTAAAAAATAAAATATAATAAAATAAAAAAATTTAGGCTTTCAACAAGATTTGAAATTAAAGTGTATGATATATTTTAAATTATAAATTTAAATCATTATAGGGGTAATTATGTCATTTGACTAATTTATGAAGTATTTATTTAACTTATAAGGACTTAAAAGAAAAAGAGATAACGATGTTCTTAACTGTTGGGGAATATTGCTATGAAATTAATAGTTTAGGGAGTTAATTATTATTTTTTATAAATTAGGAGGATCATTACAATTAAACACATAGTTTAGAGGTGGGTAAATGTAATTTCCCCTATATTCTATTTATTGCAGTTATTATATATTCATTTAAACAATTACATGTAGCTTCTCCAGAGCTGTTTGGTTTGGTGCTATGCCTGAGGCTTTAGGTTATGTGGCTCGATTCAGTACAATCAAGGTTTGGTTACGATCACTTGTGGACCTTTCTCAAGACTCTGCTTTCGGTATCACTTCTTGGATTGGGCTGACCTTATTTACCCTTTATTCCATTTGGCTGACAAGGAACATGTGCATCTACGATGGCATCAAACCTGACCCTCTTTCTGTGGTCAACAACATTCAGGCCTTTGGGCATGCATTTTCAAATGCCCTGTGGGTCAACAGTGGTGTTCCTCGGATCTCCTGTGTTTCTTCAGTCAAACACGAATGGCCCACCTACAATCTGTCTCCCAACTAGGGCCCGACTATCCTACTGCTAATCCGTAAATTGCGGAGGGTTGTTTCTGTTTACTTTCTTGTTTTTGTGCAAGGCCGCTTCACCTATTTAGGAAAGAAGTTTAACACTTGTAACCTGGATCCCCATTTATTTGTTTTTTCTGTCATTAGGGATATAGTTATGGCGCAACACTNATGTAAAAAAAAAAAACAATTACATGTATCCAAATATCTTCTATAACACATTTTTTAAATATAAATTATTATCAAAATCGCCTATAAAAAAAAATTGCTCCGAAGTAACTTCTTCCAAACTTCATATAAGATTTCATTTAAATCATAATAGTGATTCCACTAACCTATCTACATAATCTAATGTATGATGTTGTATAAGAAACAAAATTCTTGGCAGTGCTAACATGTGGAATTTTCTATTTGGATACTGCCACCTAACTAGGGATGATAATTTATGAGTTTCAGGATCCTTGTCTGAATTGAGTGAATTAGTTCACAAAAAATATTGATATTTGTCGAATATTATCAAATATGATACAAATAATAAAAAACAAAAATATTTTAAGATATCAATAGATATAAATAGGGCAAAATGCACTTTGGTACCCTATAGTTAAGACCGAATCCATTTTGGTACCTTGAAAGACAAAATTTGACACTTTGGTACCCTGAGGTTTGCGTTGTTAGCACTTTGGTACCCTGTGATTATTTTCCGTCAAGATTTAATGGAAAATTGTTAGCACTTTAGCAAAATTACAAAATGCCCCCAAATAGTTTCAAATTTTCAAAAACGTCCTTAGATCATAATATTTGAGGACTAAAATGAAAATTATAACAAATTTTTGGGGTCAAAATGTAATTTTGAAAAATATTGGAAAAATAATAAAATTACAAATTAGTCCTAAATCTGGAAAATAAAATGCAGTTTGATCTTAAAATTGTGTAATTAGATTGTGGGAAGATAAACATTACAAAATTTTTGCAAAAATTACAAAATACCCCCAAATCGATTGAGAGAAGTTTTATGAGAAAAGGAAGATTTTGATTTATCAAAACTCTAACGATCTTTCTGCAATTTATTTTTTAATAACTCTTTAGTTTTTGAAATAAAATTGTAGAAAACTCCATCAATTCTTTTAGTTTGTTGTGTTTTGATTCGTTTTACCAAAAGGAGAGGACCTAAACGCACAAAAAAAATATTGTTGAAGAGTGAAATATGGTTTAAGCAGCAATAGAAACTAACAGATAAGATGCACTAGGAATCGACGACTAAGATTGAGTCACGTAAGCACTTTTTGTTAAATCTTGACAGAAAATAACCACAAGGTACCAAATTACTAACGTTGCAAACCTCAGGGTACCAAAGTGTCAAATTTTGTCTTTCAAGGTACCAAAGTGTATTTGGTCCTAACTACAGAGTACCAAAATGCATTTTACCCATATAAATATAATCTCAACTACTTTAGGTATGAATAGATGGTTTTTTTATTTTTATAATACAAAAAAAAGCCACATCACCCAAAATGCACCCATCTTTTTTTTTTAATTTTTTTTTTAAAAAATGTGAAATCGCAGTCTTGCCTGCGATTTTACTGACACCCGTTTTTCCTTTATTTTTCTTAAAAATTATTTTAAAAAATAATTTTTTTTATTACAATAGTATAGAAAAATAAAGTTAGTTTCAAGATACCCAAAATATTATATTTACTCCCTAAATAGCATACACATTTTGATCTAAGTTTAGCCAATTAAATGGTACCACCTAACTGCGATTTCTCTTTTTTTAATTTTTTTTTAAAAAAAATTGGTGGTATCATTTAATTGGCTAAACTTAGATCAAAATGTGTATGCTATTTAGGGAGTAAATATAATATTTTGGGTATCTTGAAACTAACTTTATTTTTCTATATTATTGTAATAAAAAAA
>QANZ01032555.1:23960-43979 GCA_003254925.1 Chamaecrista fasciculata
TTTTTTATTTTCCCTTATTTAGTCGTCCCTCACACTCAAATTTAGTCACTTTTTATTTCACAATTCATAATTTTACACTTCATCCTTCCTTCATCACTTCATCTTCAATCTTTATCCTTCATCACAATTTACAGTTTCTAATCTTTTCTTATATTTTCTAGATTTTTATATATTTTGTATTTTTTAGATTTTTAACTTAATGAATATATAGAAAACCGATTAACCGATCCAATCCAAACCGATTAAAGTCGGTTTGGATTGGTTCGGTTGACCTAAAATGACTGGATTGATTGGATGGCTTTAGTTGTCATCCAATTTGTTCGGTTCGGTTGAAAAAAAATGTCAAAACCGATCCAAACCGAAGTTTGAACACCCCTAGATGCCACATGACACCTATCTTCGGAATTATTTTTTTTTTTTTGAGTGATGTGGCTCTTTTTTTTTTTATTATTATAAAAATAAAAAAACCATGAATAGATAGTTAGAGTGCGTTATATTTCAATATCTTATGCTTTGAAAGTTAAATTTCCCATCGTCCAAAAGCAAAATTCATACAATTTAATTATCGTCCATTCCAACTGTCATTTCAACCAGTTTAGTTCATGATTAAACAATCTGATACAATAGTCCGATTAGCTTATATGACAGTTTTATAAACAGTATTGAATGTAAAGAAACACAGATGAATTAAACATGTATTAAAATACCCTACCAGAACAAAATATAAGAGTGCGAGAAGCAGGTTAAGGAACAAAAGATGTTATTTATCTGCTTAATCATTTCTTTTTCCTGCCTGTTACAAATCATTTTCTTATCCCAATAAATGATGTGCTTCTCACTTCACTACATCAAAACCTATAGAGAAACAGACAGAAGATTGGCTTGATCTTGAGTTATCACGTTCCTGCTGAAGACATCACCTTCTTTAGTATTTACAGCTCAATCAAGTTCCATGATCTAATTCAACAAGTTTCTGTCAGAAAACTTTGGGCAACCACAATTCATTCTTGTTGCTGCTCTTCACAATAATCTGCCATCAATAGCAAATAGAAAATATCCAAAATAAAGATACTAGAAAATATACCATTTAGTTTCTGAATTTGCTTGAATCAACTAATCAATACCTGAATAATCGAAATAGACGATTTGGTCTAAAATATTTCAATTATCAACTATTGGGTCCTTAGTCCCTAAATTTGAACTAATTTTATATTTTTTTATCCCTGAATTTGTACTAAATTAATACTATTTGATCACTAATTTTATTCTTTTTGGTCTATGAATTTGTATTAAATAATACTATTTGGTCCCTGAATTTGTACTAAATTTATACTATTTGATCCCTAAATTTGTATTGGATTTGTAATTTTAGTCCCTGAATTTGACTTAGGGACCAAATTGTTCACAATTGCATTAATTCAGAGACTAAGTAACATATTTTGATTATTTAGGGACTGAAAATAGTTGACTCAGTGTAAATTCACAGACCAAATAGTAGGTTTTCTCTAAAGATATTAAATCTCAACTGCATCCTTTAACAACAAAGAAGCATCTAGACATAAAAAGTGGACTATACATGCATTTATCATCCTGATGCCTGAATGAGGGAAACAAAACGAAGATGGAAAGTAGATCACAATTGCAATTCACTGTAGAAGTCCTCCAGTGATTATAATTTATAACAATGTGCTCCCTAATTGCCAAATAGATAAGTTCAGTGACCAGTGGTTTATGACCATACCATTGCTGGTTTTTCCTGAACTCAGTAAGCACAGGATATATGTTCTCGAAAGCTGTGTAAGTTTCATCTCTCACCTGTACAAATGGAGAAAAAAAATATATTGCAATTCCACAAACCAGAAAAAGGAAAAATATAAAACAAGAAAGTACCTAGGAAATAATACCTTAGCACCTGTTAAAACAATTTTTCCTGAGACGAATATAAGCAGGACTATCTTGGGTTGCTTCATACGATAGATTAGTCCTGGAAACAGCTCCGGTTCATACTATCCACCAGATAAAACAAAAATAAAAAAAATATCCATAATTCCTCAAACTTCACACTGGACACCACAAAGTCAAAACCATCAATAATTTCATACAAAGACAGCTGAAGATGAGCCTTTTAATCTCTACTCACACCCTTTACTGGAGAAGAAGCATCATGTCGGCAAACTATGTTTTACAAAGCATTTACCAGGACCAACGTATTTAATTATATTGTAATACTTTAGAAGAAAATGGCTGTGAAATATTTTGGTTGTCATGGAGACCAGGTTTGTTTAAGCATTTGGATGAATTTCACCTTCAATATTTATTTTCCCACCCAGAATTTTTTCTATCTCAACATGGCACATCAGCAATCAACAGAAAATATAACAAAAATTAATACCAGGACTTATTTGAAATATTTGTGAGCGATATAGGACACTTTTGAAACAAATGAAACATAATGAACCAAACTGCAACCTAACCCAAACATAAAAGACCAATATGAGTATTTGGTCTAATAAACCATGTAAAAAGACCAAACTAATTAAGCAAGACAGCCACTAAAAGTCTAGCTGTTATAACCTAATGTAATAGTGCAAGAATAATTCAGTCATATGTAAAACTCACCACGATCCCATATAGGGCTTAAGGGCTTATTTGGATGGGGTATTATGGGGGAGAAGAGAAGGGAGTGAGTTTTCCCCTTGTTTTGGAAATCACGAGATTAAGAAGATGAGGGAGGATTTTATATTAATCCCCCATCATCCTTACCCATTTTGGTTCCTTATTTCTTCCCCTAATACACACATTATGATATATGCATTTATAGTATCATATGCTTTGTTTTAGAAGATAGACATTTCATATGCTTTGTATGCCTCATATTTCACTGTGCTAATTCTTATGTCTGCATTTTATAGACTTAAATGGCAATCTTTCTTCCGTTTGAATTTTTAGAAGCAGATATGTACGTATGTCTCTGTTTTTTGTGGCAGTCTATGTGATTGCATGACAAAGATTTGTATTAAAATTTATAATTGCAGAGGTGGGTGGATTTATAAATCAGAGTGCTCTATGACTACAAGTGGGAAGTGTTTCAAGAAGTAGACGGGTAATGTTAATTGTATTAAATCAAAATGTTTTTATACAATACTCAATATATATTTGAGTAAACTAATATTTTCTCATAATTATTTTAAACAAATTGTTGGGAACATTTCTCTAGTATTTTTCCATTTATTAGCATATTACTCTTTTCATATTATCTTTTGATAGGTATCACTTTTTTTATTTTTCTTTTATCCAATTTCATTTAAATTTATCTAGAAACATAAAATATAAAATAAAATTACTTATTTGTTGGAATGAAAAAAAAAATAATTTATTCTTGTCGATTTATTTATGTTAACCAAATAATTAATATAACTCAATGTTTATAAAAGAACTCAGATTTTCTTCATTTCTATTCAATCTTAAAAGTGGGCAAAATAGTAAAGTTACATTAAAATGAAAGATTAATCCTCCAAAATCCTTTCTTTATTTTTTAATTATCCAAACAAGGAGGAGAGGAAGTGGTGATTAATCCTCCTCCCCTCCAATCTCCTCCCTTCTCTCCCCCTCCAATTATCCAAACAAACCCTTAAGGTCCATTTAAAAAAAAAATTATATTTTACCAATTAATATGGTTAGCACCTACATAAGAAGCCCATGTGCAAGACATAGCACTATATTAAAAGACTTTTTAAGTAATTTTTGGCAGGGCTGTTTAGCCCAAAAAAACACAAAAAAACGGGCATAAATTAGCAAGCTCAGAAAGGACTTACACTTGAGAAAGCACCATGAGAATATGCAAGACCCTCGAGCCTTATTGGGAACTTGACATCACAAGAGCCAACAATGTTCTGAATCTTAAAATCCTAAAGCATAATGCAAAAGAAAACCATATATACCAATTATCACTTACATGTGTACATAGAACTGAAAAACAATTTGACAAGAAACTAGTCCGATGAAGATAAGAAAAGTTTAAAAAGTACCTTAAATTTAGCTGGGAAACCAAGCTTTTGGATAATTCGAGCATACTGAAGGAGAAAAGTAAAAAGGCAATTTAGAAACTATGGCTAATTTAAAGAAAAATGCAAGTCCCATATCCCAATTCAGAGAATAATAAGTACCTTCCTTGCGGCCAATTTAGACTGTTGCTCACTCTTAGCTCCAGTACACACCTATAATATCCTTTAATTTAGTATGCATTCTACATTAAATTGCAACTGGAATATGCGAAAGTTATGTAAACCCTACTACAACAACTTTACAAGCATCAGAACAACCAAAGCAGAATAGTTGCTCATAATTTGATCTTATTAGTTATTCATGATGTATTAAATTAACATATTGGAATCCAAGGAAAGCGCCTCACATTGACAAACTGAAATTCAACTTCAACTACTAGTTATGTAAATCAGATGTTGAAAACAACAATCACACATTGTTCTATAACAACACAAAAGGTACCAAGTGTTACAAAGGACTATACCATCTTGCCAGATGCAAAGATGAGTGCAGTTGTTTTAGGTTCCCTGATCCTCATAATCACAGCAGCAAAACGCTGCAAAAGGTACATGCCAAAAACATGAGTAATCCATACACATAAAGAAAGCAGTCTACGATGACATGCATGCTATTTCAGACAATAAGTAGTGACACGGAATTGATACTGCGTGATAGTAATATAGGAACCCGGATAAATCAGGTTTCATCAAACACAATACTTGCCTTGGGATTGTACTCTGCATTACGAGCTTGAAGTGCAATTGCTTTTAGGTCCAACTTACAGTCCAAATTGACCGTTGAAACAATATTCCTAGAAGTACAATATGTATATATTGTTATATTATTACAGTGTAAATACAAGCAACGCTTGTAATATAACTGATACAGTCTTGGAATTTTTCGCAAAAAAAAAAAAAACTTCTTGAGCACGTTTATTAAATCCATCTTAAAAGAAACAATAAGATATCCCACTTTAAAGAGAAGTGTGGCACGGGTATGATCCGAATTTGATGACTGAAAACAGCTAGAGAAGGGATAGTAAAAACATTACATTCAGCAATTAGAACCAAACTGGAAGGTCAGCTTGATCAACATTTTATATGATACATACAGCATCATTTTTTTTTTTTGCATAAGAAAAGATTTTAACCAAAGTCGAAACATATATATGAAAACACAAGTTTTGGCACAGACTAAGAATCCTGTGAAACTTTAATGAACATAATATTGGTTGTTCCAATTAAAATAGGCATTCAATGATCTCATTCTTCTCCACTTTCTGTGGTGATAGTTGATTGAGAAGTTGCATTGCATCACCGTCACTGAAACTCAAGTTGAAATTCTTAGGAAGGGAAAGAATAGTAAGTGGCTAAGACTATTTGAAGCCTTATGAGTAATGAAAATTTGTTTCAACAAATTAACATAGTGAACATGCAAAACCAATTTCAGTAATACAAAAAGTCACAACAGATGACAGGCATATGTTATGCTTCATGGCGCAATGAAACTACAGAAACATTCACGTTGGGGTAGTTCTGCACCCCTTGATAGATTTTTTTCCATTGACCAGGACGCAGGAGAATTTATTTTTATTAAGTCCACTACTACACTAAAATCCTTATATATCTTATATTATATGGCTCCACCCCTTTCTGGTCGTCCATGTTTAAAACTATAGTCTATGAAATTAAAAATAAGAGAAAATTTACTATTTGGTCTCTCTTTCTTTACTAAGTTAACAATTTAGTCCCTTATTTATTCTACATACATATTTGCGCGCAAAGCCCCTAGTATATATATATGATTTTGACTCTTTGATTATATAAGGCTCCACTGTCCTTAAGCTTTACAAGTATTAAAATTACAAGAAACAAATAACACTTTGTCCAAGTCAATCTTATGATGCGTTCTTATTTGAAACAATAATGATCATATTCACAGTAAACTCAGCTGATTTACTCAAGACATAAACATAAAACAACCCCCCACCCCAACGATTATGCAAGTGTCAGTGACAAGGCATCTGAATCAGATCAAGTCACTTTTTAAAATTGGTAAACACGATTAACCCACTTATTAAATGGGTATTATTTATCGAAGCAAAACGTATATACATATATATAATTGGTACTCACTGGAGGGTAGGCACTATCCCAGAAGGATGCTTCTTTAGATCTACTGGTTGGCTCCCTTCCAATCCTTGATCGGCCATGCATATAAACAAAGGTGCCGATCTATAAATAACCATGTTTCAGTGCAATTAGTGCTGAATCTTTTCTTTTCTTTGAAATCTTTGCATGCGATGGATGGTATGTTTTGAAGAGAAACAACTAGAAGGTCAGGATTGGCTTCTAGACAGTAGGGGTTACGATATAGTTATTAAAATTTCAAAACTGCCATAATCCCTCTTGACAATCTAAATAAATGGGTATGGAACCAATGTAAAGAGTGCTCAAAACATCACAATAGACAAGAATATAGCAGCAATTTCAGCAAAGATAAGAAAACAAATTACATGTAAGAAGAGGGAGAAAAAGGAGGAGATGAACCTACCAATCAAAGAGAAAGAAAGAGGGAGGACGGCGGCTGAGCAGTTTCTCGTCGGCGACCGAGGTCCGACGACGGCGGACGGTGGTCGGTGGCTGTGCGACAGATTGGAGGGGAAGAGGAGCAAAGAGGAGAACGTGTTTCTCCCTCTCTTGTGCGACGACAAGGGTTTAAAAAAGGGGGGTGGGGTTTGTTTTGTAATATTTCAAAGTTAGGGGGAAGAAAGGATATTTTGATTTTTGAAAAGGTAAATCTGATTTTGATTTTTGTATAAAGAACATATAATTTTAGGAATATATGTATATATATATATATATATTTGGTTCCTCTAATCATAAGTATGAATGTATGATTTATATTTTCTCTCTTGTATGATTGGTCATACAAAAATATGGGAAAAACACCCTTTCATGCCCCTAACGTTTGCAGTGATTTTCAGTTATGCCCCTAACGTTTCATTTTGTTCAGGTATGCCCTCAATGTGCAACCAACGTTTCAATTATGCCCTCAATTTTGACTCAATGCACATGTGGCAATTTTTTTTTGCTTATGTGTCATTTTTTTTGTCTGACTTGATTACGTGGCATCATGACTGGGCATTCTTATTTTTTTTTTCCACCTTGGCATGATGACTGGATTTACATTTTTGAACATAAAAATTGAGTAAACTAGCAAATCAGTCCCTGGATTTACATTTTTCATCATCTTCATTCATTTTAGTCCCAAATCCTAAAAATAAAATTGTAAAGTGTCACGAAACTCTTCCAAACATTCCAATTTAATCCTTAAAAGTATTAAAAACACTAAAACCTACACCCTAAAACCCAAACTATAAACCCTAAAACATAAACCCTAAAAAATCTAATTTGAGCAATTAGGTCCCTCACCCATTCTTATCCCATTATTCTCAATTCCCCCTCTTTTCATCATCTTCATTCATTTTAGTCCCAAATCCTCAAAATAAAATTGTAAAGTGTCCCAAAACTCGTCCAAACATTCTAATTTAGTCCTTAAAAATATTTAAAACCCAAAACCCCACAATCTAAACCCTCAAACCCTAAACTTTAAAGGCCAAAGTCCTATTTAGGTCCCCCAGTTATACTCAATGTTCCAAATTGGTCCCTCAGTTATTTTCTGTTCCATTTTGGTCCCTCAGTTTTCCAAAATTTGTCACTGTTGGTCCCTAAACGGTTTCCATCCAAATTTTCTGTTAAAAAAAGAGAAAATTAACTTTAACCTTCAAAAAGTTTATTATTTTGCATTAAAGTCCTTTTCATTTTAGAATAGGATCAAAATGTAAAAAAAAAAAAAGAAAAAAATGGGGATTAAATTGCCTTTTTGATTTTACATATTCCCAAATCCTGCAACAGTGAAGAAAGCCATGGATTTTAACTTCATCTTCTTTCAACTTTTAACTTTATCTTCATCATCTTTCTAATTTAACATAAATATTAAAAATCCTAAACACCTAACTTTTTAATTTTCATCTTCATCTTTCTAATTTAACATAAATCCCTAACTTTTTTTAATCCCTGAACCCCTAATTTTTTTTCATCATCTTCATCGGTTCATCATCATCATTCATCATCTTCATCGGATAATCATCATCATCATTCATCATCATCTACTTTTCAACTCACAAAATCGAGCTCATGTATTCTGTTCTTTGAACAATTATAGTTTCTGGTTGCTTGTAGTTGATTAAGAAATTTTTGGATATGATAATTATTGTAAAATCATGTTTAGCCTTGAGAATAATTTCCGAACTCGTGAACCCCTATTTTTCGCGATTCTGAGATGAACAATTTGTTGGCTTAATCGTATTTGTTTCTTGAAATTGATTTAAGGATTATCTATTTCAACACCTTAAGATTATTTACCATCTATAAATTTTGTGTAAATACCCCAACTTCCTGGAGTTTCGAAAAATGGGGACTCTTAGGGTTTTATGGCTTCGTTTTTCAAAGTTTATGGACATATCAAACTTCAATCTAGAAATCAATACATGGGATTGAATTTAGATGTTATTATAATCAAAACCCTGGGAAGATATTCATCAACCGAGCTCAAAATGGACCGGAAATGGCGGAAATGTGGAATCGCATAGATGGATGATGATGGTGGTGGTTTATTGATTGGGGTTTTAGAGGGGTGTTTTGGGGATTTGACATGAGATGAAAATAAAAAAAAAATATTTTTAAGGACTTTAGGATTTTAGAGTTTTAGGGTTTTAAGGTTTAGGATTTAGAGTTTTAGGGTTAGGGTTTAGGATTTAGGAGTGTTAATATTTTTAAGGACTAAATTGGAATGTTTTGAAGAGCTTTGAGACACTTTACAATTTTATTTTGAGCATTTGGGACTAAAATGAATGAAGATGATGACAAGAGGGGGAATTGAGAATAATGGGATAAGAATGGGTGAGGGACCTAATTGCTCAAATTAGATTTTTTAAGGTTTATGTTTTAGGGTTTAGGGTTTATAGTTTGGGTTTTAGGGTTTAGGTTTTAGTGTTTTTAATACTTTTAAGGACTAAATTAGCATGTTTGGAAGAGTTTCGTGACACTTTACAATTTTATTTTGAGGATTTGGGACTAAAATGAATGAAGATGATGAAAAATGTAAATCCAGGGACTGATTTGTTAGTTTACTCAATTTTTATGTTCAAAAATGTAAATCCATTCATCATGCCAAGGTGGAAAAAAAAAATAAGAATGCCCAGTCATGATGCCACGTAATCAAGTCAGACAAAAAAAATGACACATAAGCAAAAAAAATTGCCACATGTGCATTGAGTCAAAATTGAGGGCATAATTGAAACGTTAGTTGCACATTGAGGGCATACCTGAACAAAATGAAACGTTAGGGGCATAACTGAAAATCACTACAAACGTTAGGGGCATGAAAGAGTGTTTTGCCCAAAAATATGTGTTTAATATTCTCTTTGTGATTGGTCATGCATAAAATATTTGCCACGTATCAAATGTTGATTGGAGAACTTTATAACAAAGATATAAGGAAGCTTACCTAAATCTTGTCCATAATTTTATATAAGACTTTTTCTTTTTGAATTAGGATATATCCAATAGTATTTTTTAAAATCTCAATTTCTACAATCTATCTATACATATACAAAAGTTATAAAAATTTCACTTTTATTAAAGTTGTTCACACTTCACAAAGTCCTTTTAGGACCTGGATCCTTTGCAATGTAATGCACTGCAGTTTAGAGAGAGAAAGAGAAAGTTAGTGGGGCCCACATTTCTCTCTCTAACACTCTCTTTCTCTCTCTAAACTGCAGTGCATTTGCACTGCAAATGATCCACTTATGTCCTTTTACTATTCCTTAACTATAGTAAATATTCATGTTCCTTGACTATAACAATAAATATCAATCACTAAAGGTTTTAAAACGGGCAGCTCGCCCAAGTTCGTGATGGGCTTGACTGTTGGTGAGCCAGCCCATTTATTAACGGGCCCAAAATATAATCTCCATAACCGCCCAATAATGTCCGCGATCTAAACAGGCTGGACTGCAGGCCTTTGTTTTTTTTTTTTTCGTTCTTCTACATCTCTTCATCATCACTCTTTCAGCTAGGGGTGTGCAGGTTACTATAATAAGTTGTACCGAACTCGCCCATCAACCCAACAGGTTCGGGTTAGTTTGGGTGGGTTCGTGCAGGTTAAACATCTTTTTTAAAAAAATGAAATATTTTATTATAAAAAGTTACAAAAACCTCATAAGGTCATACTTAATCACTGACAATCAGTTAATCCCTCTCTTACGGTGTAATCTATATATAAAAGGAATATTATATATTTGTATTTATTATATATTAATAAATAGATAAATAAAAGAAGAAAAAATCATTCCAGTAAAACTCAAACCTTCTCCTTGCATCTTTTTTTATCATAAGCCTTCCACTTCCAGACTTCCATAGTTCGACTTGCAGTGGCAATCAAGCTCTAAATCTTGATGGTGGACTCCATCAACCACCATCTTAGCTGCCGAATCGCGACGTCTTGCTCTGATATGGCTTCTCATGTGATATCAACTGCAAGATCTGAGGAGCAACCTTCTACTCGGCGAGATCGATTGCGTTACTGTGAGATGTGAGGAGTTAAAGCTTCGACGACGACGCTTCAGACTTCATCTTCAGTTCACAGCTTGTATACTTGTGCAACACTACGATGTGAGAGTAAGAGTGAGAGAGTGAGACTGTATTGCGATTGTAGATCTAGATTTGTAGTCTTCACTCTTCAGTACATATATTCTTTACCAAATGTCACAAATTTCCCCTTTTATTTCTTCAATCGGGTCAGGTCAGGTTTGTTGGAAAATCACGGAGCGCGCAGCGGAAGCGAAAAATTAAAAATTAATTAAAACATGGCACAAAAACAAAAGTAATTTCCCTACGGATCCGCTAGATGAATTTAAACCGGTAAAGTTAGTGGTATACCTCAAGAGTTTCAATTGGTCCGGTTGAACGGTGCAATTCAGAGAAGTCCACTTGAAGCGTTCTTCCTCTGCCAGTAATCCACACGAGCAGTTTAGTGGCACCAAGGTGCTAGCCTTCAGTTCTTTTCTCCAAAAGAACAAGGGAACTCGATCTACGGTTCTCAAAATTCAAGAACAGTTCTTGAAACTTAAGAGGAAAGTGGCGCCAAGAACACACAAGAACTTTTCTTGGTTTCTCTCTCAAAAACCCTAGCTATACGGACAAGTTGAATTCTCCCTCACTCTTAAAGAAAATCGACTTTCTCTCTCTAGGCTTAGGGTTGTGTGAAATTCTCTCTCTTGTCTCACAAAAGAAGAAAGCAAAATTCACTTAGTGAACTAGGGTTGGCCAAGTCGACTTCTAGGCCCTATTTATAGAGTTGGGGAATTTTGATAATTATAATTAGAGAATCCCTAAATTAATGGATTATCAAATTATAAAATTATAATATTACAATAATATTATAATTTCAGGGCTTGAATTCCTAATTAAAATATTACCTTAATATCTTAATTGAATTCAAAATGCAATCTTTGAGAATCAAATTGGAAGATCAAATCTTCCTCCTTGGTCCCACAAGCCATGCGCCTATCCCCTCTCATTTTTAACGGAATTTAATAAATCAAAAACATTCCTAAGTCTTAGGAAGTCATAACCAACTTATTATCTTCCAAAGATTTTGAATTAAAATATTACCCTAATATCTTTAATTCAAATTTTGAATCTTGAAATCTAGATCAAATCTTGAATTCAAATTCATGACTTTAATTAATAAAACATTTCTATTAATTAAAATCTATCCTAAAGAGGCGCCACCCTCCTTTCTCATTATCCTAATATTAGCGAATTTAATAAATCAATAATCTCCAAACTTTTAGCAATCTTATCTAATTTATTATTCTCTAATATTATAATTGTAAATAGATTAATCCAATTAACTATTTAACAATTAATATATTTAACCTTGTCACACAAATTTAAATATCATAACCGTAGATTTTATTTAAGACAAGACCTTATGTCCCAGACATTTAGCTGTCTTAAATTGTGTCACCGGAGTGACTCACGAATTAACCCTAATTCGTGTCCCTTTAAGCGGTGTCCAGATCCTGCTCATGTGTGACCCAGCAGGCCTCACGTGAAGTTGGCAGCAAGCCATCTCTATGACTCACAAGTCGAGAGCGGACTCTAGCAAGCCATCACGACTACCCAAAACACATGAGTTATCGTTTTATCAAAAAGACTGATTTAACCTTAGTAGCACCTTGTCATAGACCCTATTGTCACACGATATCTTTGTTCTGGATAAGGCACAGGAAAGTCATCCTTAATCCAAACCACAACTTTCTCGATCTTCTTGAGTTAGTCCCAATTTACTGAGTGACCACTCTTTCCTTGGACAGACTCATCGAGGGCGCCAGTTAGATATCTCTCATCTTTTATGAGGGACAAAATCCCATCTTGGTCAACCACATTCCTCAGCACTGCAATCAACCAAACCCGTACCTAGCCCTTATGGCTACTCTGCTACGGGCAACGTTAGACTAGGCCAAACTCTGACAACTACAACGCCGGAATAGTCAAGACCTCAGGTCTAAGGCATCGTGACAGGCGTATAGGAGAGACTAGCTAATGACTAAACACATGCAGGACTCTCCAGGTCAGTCCATCAACTTGTAACCCCTTACATAATTGCACCATGGCTCTCGTAAAGCATGTAGTGCATGTATCTCCATACACTGAGGTCATGCTGGTCTTAGTTCATTCTCGCTCCCACAAGAATAATCGACCAGGGACGGATTTAGATTATTTATCTCATAATTAATCAAGGACGCTATCATATTAAACATGCTAATAATATGATAACAACATAATTTATCTCCATATATTAATCAATATGTTCAAATCATATACATAAAATGATTGGCCCTAGGGCACAATCTCCAACAGGGTTTAGGCGAGTTCGAATGGGTCAATCCGATAACCCGATCAGACCGATGTTTTTTTTTTGAAAAACTGAATCCGACCTTACCTCATTAGCGAAACGAACCCGACCGAACCTGCCATTTACAAGCTGATTCGGTCGAGTTAGATCGGGTAGGCCCACTTTTGCACACCCCTACTTTCAGCTCCCATGGCTCTTGAAGCTTCTTGACAATGCTAGAAAACAAGAACGTCATGGTCACCCGCGAGGCTACATCCTCAAAGTCTTCGATCTAAGCACTCCGCCTACGATTCTTGATGACAACGTCTATTTGATTTACATTGACGACGATGACATCAATTTGATTTACAACGACATCGATTAACGTGACTCGTCTCAACTTAGTGTTCCCCATTCAAGTTCTTCACGGATTAACGACGACATCGACAAGACTCAAAAAACCAACGATAACATGAGACAACGACGACGAGTGAGTGAAAAGCAAACCCTAAGATAAGAGAAGAGAAGAAATGAGAAATGGGGAAGAAGCGGCTAGCAATAGTTAACAATGAAAAGTCTGAAATCTAAAGTCTAAAGCAATTTTTTTTTTTGAAACCCCTTATGAGTGTAAGGAGCATGTTGCAAAAGACTTTAGAAGGACCTATTTTCCTCGACTTGTAGTTAGCTAGTTATTTTAATACACAAAAAAGCAATTTTTTTTTTTTAGATTGGGCCACCTAAAGAGTGTGAAGAAAAATGACCAAAGATGAAAGAAAAGGGACCATGATTTGCAGTATGGCAACATACAAGTTTACCAAAAAAAAATTAAATGCGAGTTGGCCATACTGAAGAGGTGTATGTTAAAAACATGATATTCATTAATATCTATGTTGCCATACTTACACTGATTATGTTAATTGTAGGTAAAAACATTAGGGAGAGGTGTATGCCGAGGTGAGGTTATCTTGTCAACTCTACTGAAGAAAAATGGAAGTTACGTGCGTGATGAAGCAAAGAGTTTGGCAGTGAGTTAAATGATGTTATTGTTTATTTTTGGTTTCTTGACAATGCTTCTTGATCCTAACTACTGAACTGATTTATTATTATTTCTTGTACTGCATCATGGGCTGATTATATTGATTTATTAATGTTGGTGGATACTGGTAAAAGGCTTTTTTGTACTGCATTTTTGGTACTGCATTTTTGGTTACTTGACAATGCTTGGACTGATTGATTTATTAATCTTGGGCTAATTGATTTATTATTGTTTCTTGTACTGCAGTTTTGGTTTCTAATTAGTAGAGTTGACAATTAGAAAATAGAATTAGTAGGTTATCTTGGGTTGATTTTTTAATATTGACTAATTAGTAGGATAATTAGAAAATAGAATTGGTAATATAAAAGTTTTTTTGTCCCGGCTGACTAGCTAGACTAGATTAGATATGCATGAAACCATAAAAAAAAAAGAAACAAAAGTTTTTTACTCTGTTTCTGCAGTAGTCATACCCCATTTACAAGTTTCTGCATGATTGTTCATTGTTGTTAAGTATAGTAGTAGTGTACTTCATATCTGGCAAGCTACTCAACTTGGCCTTCATGATCTTTCAATTATTCTGAACATGTATGTCAACTGATACCTTTTTTAGAATCTATATAGCATTGTCTTCTCAAACTTCTTTTTAGCAAGTTAGTAATGAGATGCTAATTTCTTTTGTAGGCTAAAATTTCAGAAAATCTAGCAGAAGATCAAGAGCGTGCAGCTTTGTTGGGTGTACCTTCACAGATTTTTGCTGAACCAAATGATGCAATAGGAAAAGCATTGGGACCTGAACGTCACGGTCGTGTTCGTGGCATGGGAGTTGGTCTTTGCCCCTCTGGTGTGTTTGGATTGCAAGCTTCTTTGGTTAACTCAAGGAAGACTAATATCTCTAGGTTGGGAAATCGCCACGCATGTAAAAGCAACGGAAGCGTGTGTAAAACAAAAATTTAAACCATACATAGCGATTTCTTTCCCAATAGATCCGCTATATGAATCTGTATCGGTGTAAGGTCAAGAATTTACCCAAGTCGATGGCTGTTCTTTGCGTTTACGAATTTGAGGAGTCCACTTCGAGTTTGCTCCCTCCACCGGTGATCCACACAAACAGTTTGGTAGATGCCTAGGTGCTAGCCACGTTTACTTCTCCAAGTAAACCGAGAGCCTTATCTACGGTGTTCTTGGATTCAAGAACGCTTCTCAAACTCCAAGATAGATGGCGCCTTTGATCAAGAATGGTGTTCTTGATCTCACACACAACTCAACTCACAAAACCTAAAACAATTCTAGGGTTTGCGCCACTTTCTCTCTCTAGAAAGACTAGGGTTGTGTTTTTCTCACAAACTTTCACCAAGACTCAAAACACTTTTGGACTTGTGAACTTTTGTTGGCTAAGTCGAAAATCCCAAGGTATGAGAGTCTCTATGCTTAAGTCGACTTAGGCCTTCATATATATATATATAGGTTTTAGGCTTTGATAATTATAATTAGGGTTTCCCAAAATTATACAATTATCAAATTATTAAATTCATGATATTACACTAATATCATGATTTTAGGACTTGAATTCCTAATTATAATATTACCTTAATATTATAATTTGGATCCAAATGCAATCTTGGAGAATCAATTTGGAAGATCAAATCTTCCCAAGGAGATTCTCTCCCATGCGCCAAGTCCTACCAATTTGTTGGAAATTTAATAAACTAAAATAACAAACCTAACAATTAGGTAGTTATAACTAATTTGTTATTTTCCAACAATATTGATTTAAGATATTACCCTAATATCTTAATTCAATCTCAAATTCGAATTTTAGGCCTTTTATTGAATTAAAATATTACATTAATATTTAGATCCAAATAGGCCAAAAAATTCGACTTTCCTATATATATATATATATTATTATTGAATTAAAATATTACACTAATATCTTTAATTCAATCATTTGAAATCTAGATCAAATCTATTTGAATTTCAAATCTTCAAGCCATATCTTTAATTAATAAAACATTTCTATTAATTAAAATAGGCCTATAGGAGGCGCCAACCTCATCCCCATTTATCCTAATATTAGTGAATTTAATAAATCAATAATTTCCTAACTTTTAGGAAACTTATCTGATTTAAACTTCCCTAATATTATAAATAGGAATATAATTATAAATAGCATAATCACATTATCTATTTAATAATTATCATCCATATATATATTTAAATTTGTCCCACAAATCTAAATATCATATATCTGTAGATATTTATTTAAGACAATATTTCCTGTCCCAGACAGTCAATTATGTCTTAAACGGTGTCACCAATGTGACCCACGAATTAACCCTAATTCGCGTCCCGAAATGGCATCTTGATCCTGCTCGTGTGTGACCCAGTAGGCCCCACGTGAAGTTGGCAGCAAGTCATCCCTATGACTTACAAGTCGAGAGCGGACTCTAGCAAGCCATCACGACTACCCAAAACACGTGAGTTATCGTTTAACGCCGAAACGACTTAACCTCAGTACCACCTTGTCAAATTCCCTTTTTGTCCTACGATATTCCGGTAATGGATCAGGCATGGGAAAGTCATCCAAAATCCATACCTCCAACTTTCTCGATTCCTTGAGTAAGTCCCAATTTCTAGTGTGGCCACACATTCCTTGGACAGACTCATCGAGGGGCCCAGTAAAATATCTCCCATCTCCATGAGGGACAAAATTCCGTCTTGGTCAACCATATTCCTCAGCACGGTAATCAACCAAACCCGTACTTAGCCCTTATGGCTACCCTGCTACGGGCAACGTTAGACTAAGCCAAAGTCTGACAACTACAACGCCGGAATGATGAAGACCTCAGGTCTTGAGGGCATCGTGACAGGTGTACCAGGAGAAACTAGCTAATGACTTAAACCATGTAGGATTCTCCGGGTCAGTCCAGCAACTCGTAACTCCTTACGTAATTGCACCATGACTCTCGTACCAGCATCTAGTGCATGCATCCCTATGCACCGAGGTCATGCTGGTCTTAGTTCAATTCAAGTTCCCACTCGAATGATCGACCAGGGACAGTTTTAGATTAATTATCTTATAATTAATCACGGACTGTTATCACAGTAAACATGCTAATAATGTGATAACCATTAATTTATCTCTATAAATTAATTGATATGTTCACAACATATCTATAAGGTGATTGGCCCTAGGGCATAATCTCCATCAAACTCCCACTTGCACTAGGTACAATCATTAATCAAACTGTTCCTAACACTTAGGAACATCCATTAATGTGTCCAATTCCCACTTGACATTACATAATGCTTATGTAAGACCTGTGCTGGGGTTTTCTTTCAGAGGATTTGGCAAAATGTCCTCGACTGCTATGTTTATCATATCTCAACGTCACCATCTTTAGGTGATCTTGTCTGAGTGCTTATCACTGTCGGAACATCAGTGGGGAACTGCTTCCCTCTTGGTGTCTTCCTGTGCCAGAGGATGATCACCAGGAGTACTCCAGACACTTGTTTTACAGTCTGCGTCTCTACGCGACTAACCCATTCTTTGTAGAATCAGTAATCGTACTCTGCTTGGAACCATTCCAACTTTACGATTACTATGTTCAAGGAATACTTTTGACTGCGATCAATCTTGGTTGGCTTGAATAATGGGCTTTGTGTAACACTTTACACTAATTCTTCCATAAACCAAGAATTTGTCCTTAGTGCTTCATAAGTACTTAAGGACCCTAATGACAGCTTCCCGGGGACCTCAACAGGGTCACAGCTCGTCATTCATAGAGCAAAGGTTATATTGAGTCTGGTACAACATGATGGTTCCTATTGCCCAAGCGTAAAGGGATGCCATTCATGTGTCCTTTGCTCATCATGTGTTTCAGGAAACACTGATTCTTGCTAAGGACCAAAACGTGATTCATCGGCATGAATCTCTTCTTGAAATCTCGCATACTGAACTCCTTCAGTATCTTATCCAAGAACTGTACTTATGACTCAATTCAAGAAGTCTCCAAGAACTATCACCATAGATTCTTATTGCCTACACCATAGGCCACTTCTTTCCTTCATCGAGAGTGATTTACTCATCTAGGATTCACAATCCTCAAGATAGTAATGTCATTTTCGACTAGCGATACGTCAATGACATATCGCACCAAGAATTCAATCGTGCTCCCACTAACCTTGTTGGAAACATAGGACCTATCAATGTTTTTGAAAGAAGCCAAACCCTTTTGACATCTTTACGAAAACAATGATAAAAGTTTCTCGATAGGTGGCGGGCTCACCACGCTCCTAGAGCAACACATCCCTGCTCTCAATAACCAAAGATCTCTATCTTTGAAACTGAGAACGTGTTCTATCAGAACTTCGTTGTCCTTATGTTTTAGAGGAGCTTCCACAACTCCTTGTGGATCTTCTCTTATTTTCGTCGGTGCCTCTCAAGTGTCTTGTGGATCTTGAACTCTTTCAAGATTCATCTTACTCCCACTGTTTCTCTTGGAAACAAAGAATCTGTTTCTAAAAGGTATTTACTTCTGACTTACAAACCCTTTTGTAATCAGGTGGGTAGTATGACTTGATACCCTTCTCGCGTTCTCTTAGGGTATCCCACAAGCACATGCTTGAGGGTTTTGAGGACAGTTTATAATTTGACCTTGGATTATTATAAACTCTGAAGTCCTCAAAGTTGAGACAAAACAATTATGGGACTCTTCCCATACCATATCACATATGGCGTCTCTTAGACGAAGCGGTTTAGTGTGAAGTCAACAGCTTCTAGAGCACACCTCTTAGAGGTTGGCAGAAGATCAATTAGATTTATCATAGATCAAACCTTATCCCATAGGGTTTGATACTTTTTTCTCAAAACTCCATCTCTATGGATTTTTGGAAGAGCAAGTTGTGAGACTCTCTCACAGCTTCTAGGATGATTAAACTTATATCTTGACTCAAATCGTTGTTCCCTCGATCAAATCGAGTAACTTGATTTTCTTGTCAAGTTATTTCTCTACTTCTCTTTGAAATCTCTATTTCAAAAGATCTCTTGACTTGTGTTTCAAAAGGTAGCCGTAGATCTAGCCTTTTGAAGCAATCAGTAAGAGTTGTTTACTTTTAGCTTAAATACTTATGGGTCCTCATACATCAACTATGTATGTTCCCAAAAGTCACACATTCCATCACTTGTGGTTAGCAACGGTATGTCACTTGTCATCTTTCCACTCTAAACAAGACTTGCAAGCATCATATGATTCATAATCATGTGAGCTTTGGAAGTTCATCTATATGAAGTTCCCAAGGCCTTTCTCGTTTGTATGGACAAGGCGACAATTGCCAAAAGTGTATAGGACTTAGATTCACTAATCTAAATCCCCTTCTTGTATCGATGTTATATATTTATTGTTGTTGTTTCTAATTTAAGACATAATGATTTTTGCAAATCACATAAGCAAACAAACATTACTTTATTAAAGAAGAAACCAGTTCTTTAAACGTTTACACATAAAATCTTCCCTATCTCTATAAGGAGAAAATAATGTTCAAAACTTTAAAGAATAACAATAAACTAGCCCTAAAGGCTATCCAAGCTCTCATGGTCCTTCAGTAGCATTGGCAGCAACCTTTGCTCCATTGTCCACTTCCAAGTCCATATCGCTTACGTCCTCGTTTTCTACTGTCTCTGAAGACCCTGCACATCAAATGTGAGAACCACATATCGTATCCAATACTTTAGTGGTTAAGTAGAAAAAGGGATCAACAAAGATACCTGAAGTAGAGGCTTGAAAGCACTTCATCTTCTTTTGATCTTCCCAGTAGTATTTGCACTTTCTCATCGCATGTCCTGACACTTGACAGAAAGCACAAGATACTTCCTCTGAGGGCTTTGCCTTCTTGGCAGGTGATTGATTAGGGTCGTCCTCTAGCTTGGTCTCACCATCCAGCTCGATTCCCTTCATCTTTTCTTTGCCCTT
>QANZ01032555.1:64631-96731 GCA_003254925.1 Chamaecrista fasciculata
TTATTTTTCCCTAATATTTTAATTGTAAATAATTAATCCCCATTAATCATTTAACAATTATTATATTTAAACTTGCCCCACAAATTTAAATATTTCACAACTGTAGATTAATTAAGACAAGACTTAATGTCCCAGACATTTCGTTGTGTCTTAAATCGTGCCACCGGAGTGACCCACGAATTAACCCTAATTCATGTCCCTTTTAAACGGTGTCCTGTTCCTGCTCGTGTCTGACCCAGCAGGCCCCACGTGAAGTTGGCAGTAGGTCATCTCCATTGTCCTAGACATAACCTTAGTACCACCTTGTCATAGACCCTATTGTCCTACGATATCTTGGTCATGGATTAGGCACAGGAAAGTCATCCATAATCCAAACCACAACTTTCTCGATTTCCTGAGTAAGTCCCAATTTCTCGAGTGGCCACACCTTTCCTTGGACAGACTCATTGAGTGCGCCAGTTAGATATCTCCCATCTAATGAGGGACAAAATCCCATCTTGGTCAATCCACATTCCTCAGCACGGCAATCAACCAAACCCGTACTTAGCCCTTATGGCTACCCTGTTACGGACAACGTTAGACTAAGCCAAAGTCTGACAGCTGCAACGCCGGAATAATGATGACCTCAGGTCTAAGGCATCGCGACAGGCGTACAGGAGAGGCAAGCTGATGACTAAACCCATGCAAGACTCTCCGGGTCAGTCCAGCAACTCGTAACTCCTTACGTAATTGCACCATGACTCTCGTCCCAGCATCTAGTGCATGCATCTCTATGCACCGAGGTCATGCTGGTCTTAGTTCATTTTCGTTCCCACGAAAACAATCGACCAGGGACAAATTTAGATTAATTATCTCATAATTAATCACGGATGCTATCATAGTAAACATGCTAATTATGATAACTGAATAATTTATCTCTATAAATTAATCCAAATGTTCATAACATTTCACATAAAATGATTGGCCCTAGGGTACAATCTCCAACATTGTTAAGAAAAACTTCCAGAGAAATTTTAAGTAAACATCGTTTTCCTTTCTTTTCCCTCTTTATTTCTTATGAATATTAGCCTTTATTCTAACATTACAACCCTAGTAAAGACCTCTTGATTAAAAATCATTATTTCGCCTAAAGTGGAGACTTTGAGAATTTCTACAAGCCTAGGGTAGGAAACTTAGTCTAAGGAATGACTTGAGAGAAAAATACCCAATTAGTGAGGAGAGCGATACACTTTTGGAATTGGTCTTATAGAAGTTAGATCGCACTACTTTACGGAGTTACTTGCTTGGTAAATTCTTTAGCTCTAGGTTATGACTATATGCTAGCCTTGAATCATAGACTTGGGAAAGTTCCTTGGTTCTTTGGCATATTCTCTTTTCTTCTACTTTGTACCTTTGCTCAGGAGTGCAAAGTCTTAAGTGTAGGGGATTTGATCAGTCCAAATATTGACATGTTATTTGGTCTTCTTTTCACGTGTTTATAATGATAATTTATTGCAATTAGACCAATTAATATATTAAGGGCTGCACCAAGGTATGACATAATAAAGTGGATAAAATATATTATTTAGTGTTTATTTATTGTATTTTATAAATAGGTATTACTTAATAGGTTATTTAGTGTTTCAGATATCCACACAGGGCCAAACCAAAGGGGAAACATCTAGAATCAACGAGAAGATCACAAAAAGCACAAAATCCGCTTGTGTCGTTGGTTGTGCCACCGGCACAAGTGGAGGCACACGCCTCTGAGTCACCATGACGTCAGAAGATAAGCTTTAGCGTAAAAATAGGGCGTGCCGTTGGTTGTACCGTCAGGAAGTCCAATGACACACACAAAGAAAAGGTCAAAGATACATTTTGGACGGCCAGGATTCAAGATATCGAGATGCCGTTAGGATATTCCTAATATCTCGTTGTGCCGCCAGCCTGTGCCGCCGGCTCATCCCGTGGCACAAGCCCAATTCTGTTCTACAACTTGCGGCCCAAGTCTAATTTTCATGCCTATAAATAGAGCTCGTCATTCCACCCTCAAAGCACACAATTAGCGTACCACAACTCAGAAGAAATCGGTAGTATAGTTTAGGAATTACTCTGCCAAGAGCATGAGTAACTAATTAGGTAGATACTTAAGGAATGCCTCAAGGATGCGACTTGAGTTCATCGCTCTGTTCATGTAGAGTTCAGATAATGATATTGCATTTATGAGTATTCTCAATCTTTTCATAGGTATGTGTTGAATTGTTTATACATTAGAGAGTGTAGTTCTTAGAATTGTTCTTTATTTTCCATATTTATTCATTGGTCTGATCTGTAATGATAGAGATTGCTTTGAAAGGTTAATGACAAATTCTCGTATTACCAAGTATTGGTTGAGTTATCTGTTGGAGATTATGGAGCAAAACGCAGCGGAAAAGGTAAAATTAAAAATTTTTACAAAACTTATAATCTCCTCTAAAGGATCCACTACTTGTGTTTATACTAGAGGGAAAAGAACGTTTACCTAATTCAGACGGTTGCTTCGAAAAAAGCGATTTCAAGAAGTCCACAGACTCGTGTCCTTCCTCTGTCGGTAATCCACACGAACAGTTTGGCAGATACTCAGGTGCTAGCCTCCAATCTCTTCTCCAAGAGATTCTGGGAACTGATCTACAATCTTGAAATTTCAAGAACACTTCTTGAAATATTCAAGAATCAAAGTGGCGCACCAAAAAACAATTTCTTGGCCACACTACTCTAGGTTTGGCGCCTCTCACTCTTTCTCACACACAAATCGCCGCTAAAACCCTAAGCTTAGGGTTAGTCGAACTCACCCTTCTCTCCTCTAGGGTTATGCGGCTTTTTCTCTATTTCTCTCTTCTGGGAATAATAGGCGACTTTGTGTGAGTATTTATAGAGTCTCCATTCCTCAAATTAGGGATCTAATTAATAATATTAGTAATAATAGAAAACTGTTATTAACTAAAACTAATTACTATATTAACTAATACTAATTACTATCCTTTACAATTGTCCAAATAGCAAACTTCATTACATGCTTAAGAATTCTTACCTCCTATTTCTAAATGTTTAGAATCATAACAAAACATCCGTGCAGAGCACGGGTATCATACTAGTTATAATTGAATCTAGATAGTTTTCTTTGCCCATCCTTTAACTTCGATGTTTGAATTCTTATATATGATCTACAATTTTTTTTTAATTTGACCCACTGTTCTTTTTTTTTTTTATCTACACTGATTTAGTTAACCTTATGTATAAGTAAGTACTGTAACTATGAAACTTGAACACGCACAATACTAATATATCAATAATAAAAATAAGAATAATGGAAAATTGAGCATTTGGTCTTTATACTTTGTCTAATTTTTTAATTTAGTCCTTAAAATTTTATTTTATTTTTAATCAAGTCCTTATACTTTTAAAATATATAGCTTTCAGTCCTTATTACTTAAATATATCATATAAATGAGGTTAAAGGGTCATTTTGGTCCTAAATGTATGCCCTAATGTTCATTTTGGTCCATTATGTTTCAAAATGTTCAAATTGGTCCTAAATGTTGACAAAATGTTTCATTTTGGTCCCAAACTATTGAATATGGCTCGTTTCAAGTTCAAAAGTGACGAGTTTAGAGCTACATATTATTTTCAAACAGTACTTTCTCTATCCAGCTGAAGCTGTCAACAAATAAGGTCAAATCGATCCTAAAAGTAGACCGCTCGTTTTATGGTCAAACAAACAAAGTTGATCATATCTCTCTCGTTTCATATTTGAATGTGACGAATCCAGAGTTATGAGTTCTTCTTAATAAGTCCTTTGAACTTGAAATGAGAAACGAGAGAAATGTGACCAAATTCAATAGTTTGGGACTAAAATGAAACATTTTACCAATATTTAGGACCAAACTAAAACATTTTGCCAACATTTAGGACCAATTTGAATATTTTGAAACATAATGGACCAAAAATGAACATTATGACATACATTTATCATCAAAATGACCCTTTCACCTATATATAATTACAATAAAATAATAACTCAATTTCTGAAAGATCATTAAGTTGACAATTCGGTCTTGGAAGATTGAAATAGTAGTCCCTAAAAGAACCAAAAGTTATAATCGTTAGTCCCTTTTGATTTTTTTAGTGATTAACGAGTATATCGTTTGATTCTTTTTTTAGTCCCTCAGGGCACTTGCTAAGGTGCATTAATTGCACTCTAAAAATAAAATTTCTATTTTGAAAATGCAAATTCACCTCAAAATTTTGAAGGAGTAATAACTCTTTGTTCCTTTATATGGAATTTCTAAGTTAAACTCTGAGGTGCATTATTGCTTCTTTAAAATTCTGAGGTGAATTTGTATTTTCAAAATAGAAATTCGAGTGCAATTAATGCACCAAGTTCCCTAAGGGCACTCGTTAGCATTACCCAATATCTACACATAAAGCCTATTCATAAAAATAAATAACTAATATTCATATATGTTTACCATTTAATTTTGAATGCATCGAAACAAATTCATTTTATTTTTTATTTTTCATTATATATAAAAATAAGTAATGTAATTAATAGCATAAAAATCATTTATAAGTATAAAATTATTTAAGAGTTGTCACATTTCATTAAAATTATAGAATCGTTAATAAGATTGTAAGATCGATGATGTATAAAATCGTAAAATGTAATATTTAAAATCATATGATCGATGAGATCCTAATAAATTTAGATCTTACCAAAAATTATAATCAATTTATCTAAATAAAATTATAAGATCTTAAAATTTAGATCGAGATATAATTAGGGACCAACTTTCATAATATTATGCACGCATCTTAAAAATATCACATCCCACGGCTAGTTTTTTTTTTTTGAAAGCATCATGTCAAACTATATTATAGAAAAGCCATACGGCACTTACAATCAGTCAGAGAACTACAATCTGATAAAACAGAAGAAGAACAATTTGCAAACATTGTTGAGCTATAATAACAAATTAAAGTACAAATGATCCTATCTGCAGGATGAAAGTCATCACTGATCTTGGTGCTGCCAACAAAATGTTTACCATGATACTCTCTGCCTATCAGAAAAGTAGTGTTTATCCCAAATGTATATGTCATAAACTCTTCCATCAATTTGTTGAAACACTGAATACTTTCTGACATATATGCTCAGGTCAGAATCACGATCTAGTATTGGAATAGGATCTCTCACAAAGAAAGATTAAAACCAGAAATAGATCTGGATGAAACCACCACTAAAATAGGGGGACAAAGATCTGACTTATTCAATGAAAAACCTAAAAACACAAAATGAAAAATAGGGAGAAATTACAATTAATACAATTCTTCCCTATAAAACGAACAAATTACAAAGAAGAACCTGGGCGAAAAAGATCGGAGAAAAATGGAGAAAATTGCTAGCGGTTGTGCAGAGCAGTTTTCGTATACATCCCACGGCTAGTTGGATGAATTTGAATGGGTCCCACGCATGTGGATCTGTACACGTGTGGTTCCACAATAATCCTAGTGCTATGAGTCATGTGAGAATTTGCCCACAAAAACTTGTACCCATGTGCGGGCCCCACTTTTGAGCCTTCGTGTCGTATGCCTTCAGGAAACCAAAGGAATTTCATCTACAATCACCTTCTTCGTTTCTCGACACGTGTCCAAATTCCATTGCGTCTTCGCATTACGACAACAACGTAATTGGACGGATATGTTCGAGTTGGCGGATTAAACCAATCAGGAACAGCCACGTTAATGGCTACGATGGCAGACGAGTGTAGTGGATAAAAACCCGGAGTCAGTTGTACCGCCGTCTTATCTGTACGGTCCATACGGATTCGAGACTTGTTGAGGCAGTAGCCTGTAACCTTTGTACTATGATCAAGTTTTATCCCACGCGCTTGATGTGATCATTATTATATTAGTTTTTTTTCAGTGTGGTCAATTTTTGGTGGGGTTATGATCTTGAAATAACATTTATAATAAAAAGTAATAATATCCTTTTTGTTATTAATAAAATTCGAAGTTAACTTTTTTTCTTAATTTTTAAAGAAAACTTACTATTTAGTTTTTGAATTTATTCCGAGTCAATTAATCAGTTCTTAAATAATCAAAATATACTACTCAATCTTCAAAAATTATAATTGTCAATGGTTTAGTCTCTGGGTCAAATTCAATGACCAAAAAGTACAAATTTAGGGACTAGATAGTATAAATTTAGTACAAATTCAGTGACCAAAAAGTGAAAAATTAGTTCAAATTCAGAGACTAAAAAGTATAAAATTAGTTCAAATTCAAGGATCAAATAGTATTAATTTAGTTCAAATTCATGGACCAAAAAGTATTAATTTAGTACAAATTCATGGACCAAAAAGTATAGAGTTAATTCAAATTCAAGGATCAAATCGTCACTAGGGATCAAAGAGTTGATAATTGAAATATTTCAGGGATCAAATCATATATTTCGATTGTTCAAGGACTCATTAGTTGACTCGGTATAAATTCAGGGACCAAATAGTAAGTTTTCTCTAATTATTATTAGTAGAGTGGGAAAAGTGTAATTTTGGTTTCTTATCCTTGGGATTAGTTGCAATCTAGCCCTTTATTTTTTTCTCTTGCGATTTTTGTCTTATAACTTTCCAAAAGTTTCACACCTTGGTCCCAACAATTGAATATGACTATATATATATATATATCTTTCTATGTTCGATTGCAACAAATTCGGAGCCAAGGTTATTCTTAACAAGTCATTTCATTGTCCAGTCGGGTAATCAACAAACAAGGTCAAATTAGGTTCCAAAAGTGAATTGCTCACTTCGTACTAAGAAAAACAAAGTTGATCATATCTTTCTTGTTTCAAGTTCGATTTTGATAATTTGGAGCTATGTGTTACTCTTGATGAGTCCTTTTTCTGTGCAATTGAGATTATCAACAAATGAGGTTAAATTAGGCTAAAAAATGGTTCTAAAACCATAAAGTAAAAAATTATGAAAAACCACTTTCACGCTCGATTTGACTTTGTTTGCTGATGGTCCCAGCTTGACAAAAAATGTTTTATCAAAAATAATTTGTAGCTCTGAACTTGTCGCAATCGAACTTAAAACGAGATAGATATGACCAACTTTGCTCATTGGATTATGAAACAAGCAGCCCACTTTCATACCCCAATTTGACCTTGTCACCTAACAGCTACAACTGCACAAAAAAAAAAAANAATAATTTTAAATAAAATTATAAAATTTAATTAATAAAAATATGTAAGTATTTATTCTACATAATATATAGTATACAATTTTTACTTAATATTTTACAATGTATAACTCATCGTATATTTTTTTCTATAATTAATTTTTACTAATTATATTATTCTATAAATAATTTTTATACTAAAAATTTGATATTATTTGTTTTTTTATTGAATAAAACAACTTAAAACAGAATAGCGATAGAACCGTGATTATACAAATCGTGAGATGAAAGATAGAGACGAAGATGAGATAACATAGGCTTAGAAGAGACACCAAACTTAAAACATTGAAAGGAGATAGAGTGCAAAAGATGGATGCAGTCTTCTTGGTTTCAGGTTAACTCAGTCAACTCGATCAAACCTACTTTTTCTAAAAATTGCAATCCATCTCAACCTGTATATATGAGCAATCCGCTCCGGCCAAACTAGTCAAGTTCGGTCGGGTTGATCAAGTTTAACCAAATTTTGCACAAATCTACATGTAGATGATTTCTCTATCTTATATGTCCTAATAAGTGAGTTAGCAAAGTGAATAAAAAAGATCTTCCTTCTTAGTAACAAATTAGAGATGAATTTGTGATGATTTTTTTTTTCTTTCAACTCACTTATTAGTACGGGAGTTCAAAATTGAATCAAACTAATTTGATCAAATGAAACCAAACCAAAGAAAAAATAAACTAAACCAAAGGATAATGAACAGTTTGGTTTGTTAAAAATATATGAAATTTGATTGGTTTAATTCGATTAACGGTTTGGACATACAATTAATCGAACCAAAATGCTACCATGTATATATATATATTTTATTTTTTATGTTATATATGATTACATTTTACACAAAAATTATCATTTTTTCTTTGATTATCATACAGGCGGGCATATGTTTTATCATGATATCTTATTGTCTAATAAAAATATCTAATTTCAATTATTAACTAACTATCATTCTCATTCTTTAATATTCTTTCCCCTCAAATCTCTTATTTTAATTGTCATTTTCTCTTCCAATCTTCAATTTTGACTCATTACTCTTAAATACATTTTTCTTTCAAATTTTACCATTAATTAATAAATAAAAAATAAGAAATAAAATTTTAAATTGCTCAAATCAAAATGCATTATTTTTAACCATTTGGTTAAAAATGACTTTAAACTAATGTTAGTGGTTCGATTAAAAAAAACTTGTTCAAAATCGTCCAGATCACTCTAGTGAACACTCTTACTTATTAAGATGTGTATGAGAGAAAAACTATTTAAATTAAGTATTTAACTCAGAAATAACAACATAAATTAGATAGAATCGTGATTGAGACTAATTATGTAACAAATGAGAAAGTTCAAAAATTAAAATAGAATGAAAAATAATTTAAAGACTAAAACAAAATTTTTCTTGTAATTTATTGACCAAGATAAAGTCTATTATTTTATTTGATAGATATAAACAAGTACGAATACTTAATAATACTACACAATCATTTAACGACCATGTCAACTAATCGGCTATGGATCCTCTATTGTAGAATTTTGGTGTTGTCCGTGCTATTTGTGTAAATCTCAGTTTTAAAAACTTTGTATTTTCAGGTTAAACAATATGAGCTCTAGAATAAAAAATTAACCACATAGATTTAATGGACAACATGACAACACCAATTCATAGCCCAACTAAATTAGATAATGGAAACCATTTTAAAGGTTAAATATTTGATAAGTGTATAAAACGAAGGACCAAATTATATATTTTAATAATTTAATAACTACATCATAATTTAAAAATAAATTCAGAGATAAAAAACATAGAGATAACTTACTATTTGTCCTCTTAATTTATATTGAGTCAATTAATCAACTCTTGAATAATTATTGCAATAATGCAATAATTCAGGGACTGAGTTGTATTTTAATTATTTAGATTGATTAGTTCACTCGGTGTAAATTCAGAGAAAAAAAATAATAAGTTTCTCAAAAATAATTTTTTCTTTTAAAAGAAAAAAAAAGAAAACCTACTTTTTATTTTCCTAATTTACACTGAGTTAACTAATAAGTCCCTAAATAATTGAAATACATAATTTGATCCCTAAAATATTTTAATCGCCAACTATTCGGTCCTTAGTGATAATTTGATCTATAAATTTAAACTGATTTTATGCTTTTTAATTCTTGAATTTATACTAAATTAATACTTTCGATTCCTGAATTTATATTAAATTTTTATTTTTTATCCTTAAGGACTAAATCGTTAACGATTACAATATTTTAAAAGTTGAGTAGTTTATTTTGATTTTTCAAAGAATTCATTAAAAAGTAACTCCATATAAATACACTAACCAAATAATGAGTTTTCTCTTCCAAACTTAAAAATATCTTACTATACACTCTTACAAAGTTACAAGTCAAACTCGGGAAGCCTCAAACACACACTTGCTTAGGAAGAAGTTAGGATAGGCTTTGAAATTGAATCCAAGGCGCGTAGATGTCACGCGCGTCAAAAGGTCGTGGTCTTTCCTTCGAACTACTACCCGAAAAAGATCGGAAATTCTTGTTCAACGGTTACAACGCGGTGCTTTTTTCATGTCCCGTACTACGAACGACAAACCCAAATTAAATCACTTCTTTAATCAAACCAATAAAATAATAATATAAGGTCAAACCACACTTTTGATCCCATAACTTTACAAAAGTTCTCAATTTAATCCCATAACTTTTTTTATTGCACTTTTAATCTCATATCTTTTACTCAAGTTATATAGATTTGGTCCTATATTGTTGTGAGATTGCAAAATTAGTCTTATATCTTTTGGTCATATTGTAGAATTAATCTCATATTTTTGGGTTAGATGCAAAATTGATCTCATATCTTTAGATCAAGTGGGACTGACAGTAAAAGATTTTGCAAAAATATGAGATCAGTTCTACGATTTGACCAAAAGATATGGGACTAAAAGTGATATGTGACCAAATCCGCAACCTTTTGGAAAGATATAGGATAAAAAATACAACAAAAAAAGTTATGGGACTAAATTAAGACCTAAGAAAACATTACGGGACCAAAAGTGCAGTTTGAGCTAATAATAATAATAAAACTATATGACCTTTTCTCTCTTTCACTCTTTGTTTTTCTTTTCTTATAATTCTAACCCCTTTCTTCTTTTCTCTTCCCCAATTCCTCTCCGTCCTTCCTTCCTCTGTACATCTTCTTTCTCTCTCTTGTTTTTTCTTTTTGCGAACAAATATATATATATCTCTCTCTCTCTCTCTCTCTCTCTCTCTCTCTCTCTCTCTCTATATGTATATGCTCTTTTAGTTTCTCTTCAATTTTCGCTTCAGGATTGTTAAGCATGGCTTCACTTGGAGCATTATATGCTGTGGTACTTGTTTTTCTGCTCTCTTTGACTCTCGGATTAGCAGGGGATATAGTTCATCCTGACAATAAAGCTCCCAAGAAGCCTGGTTGCGACAACAACTTCGTTCTGGTACGAAACTGTGCTTCCTATTGTGAATTCGAAAGTTAGCTCACGAAATGTCGTTATTGCCGCCTTTGATCTCTGCCTTTCTGCTTTTTTACTGGGAAATTAGTACTCATAGAGGGGCGACAAGGAGAGGAATCGAAAGGAAATAGGGAAAATTATAAGAAATTTCCCTTTTCTTGGAAAATTGAGAGTAGGGTAGATAATTGTTCTTTTGATATTTGGTTCTGCTTGGATGAATAAGCTCCTTTTTGTCTCTCTAGAATTTTTTTCTTTTCAAGTTCTGTTTTAAAAAAAAAATAATGGGGAGAATTATACTGTTTTATTTTTTTTTGCCTCCGTATAATTGCAATTTTGAACAGATAGTATTATTATGCTCTTCTCAACAAGAAAATCTAGTATGATTTAATTAATAAATATCTGTTAATTAGTTTATTCAATACTTGGCTTTAGTTGAAAATAGAGGGGAATCTTAAATTTTAGATAAATATCTTATAATTGATTTCTAAAAAGATCATTGCAATCAGCTGAAGAGAGAAACATAATGTGTGAACCTTGATTGCTGATAGGGACTTAGGTAGTATGAGATGCCTAAGTCCCGTATCGAGTAGAATGAGATGTTTGGTGGAGTACGTAAGTACCTTGATTCCCCCCTTCAATCTTTTGAGGGAGGATCCCCAAGGTCACTTGGGTCTCTATCGATTGGTATCAGAGCCTAATTGTTGATGGCACGAAGAGGGCTACCTACGGAGGGTTCTGACCAGTAGAAGGACGAGTAATGGGATGCTCGGAGGAGTATTTAAGTGCCTTGGTTCTCCTCCTTCAACAACTAACTTTCGAGGGAGGGTTCCCTAAGGTCACTTGGGTCTTTATCAATTGCAAACTTCTTTTTGAGTTTTTTTGTTTTTCTTTATCAATGCTCTTTTCTTGATTAATTTCTCCTTTGTTAGGTCAAAGTCCCGACATTGATTGATGGTATAGAAGACGATGAGTATGTTGGTGTGGGTGCAAGATTTGGCCCTACATTGGAATCAAAAGAAAAGCATGCCAACCACACTAGAGTCGCCCTGGCTGACCCGCCCGATTGTTGTAGCAAGCCGAAGAATAAGGTATTCTGGTTTTTTGCTATTAAATTTACTGAATTCTGTTTCACTTGCATGTCGATCATGGATTTCCATATCAGAAAAGCTTAAACTTTTTTAAGATACTTAATTTATAATTGGGAGTTTGATAGCTTGTTGGCGAGGTCATTTTGGTGCACCGAGGGAACTGCAGTTTCACAACCAAGGCAAATATAGCTGAAGAAGCTGGTGCTTCTGCCATTCTCATTATAAACAATGCCACAGGTTTATTTAGTATTTATATTTTCTTCCAAAATGCATATTGAGTCCTCTAGCCTTTTTTAATTTTTCTTTTCTCCATTACCTAATTTAATGTATGACTAAGTTTTTCTCGGGCATCATAGTTCTAGAATATATTAAGTAATATTTTTTCATAATTTGTTGTTAGCCTAAACAAAAAGATATCTTGCAATAACTAAATGTCAAATTTTTGTATCATGTATCAACTTTGTCATAATTGGACTGTTCTGAAAATATTAATCCTTATATTTTGTTGTACAGAACTTTTCAAGATGGTTTGTGAAGAGAATGAAACGGATGTTGATATTGGAATACCTGCTGTTATGCTTCCACAAGATGCTGGTACAAACATTGAAAGGCATTTAGAAGACAATGCCACAGGTTTCTATGGATTTCTCTGTATAAGTGTTCCTTGTTTTGGTTTCTTTTAATACCTGAAGTGGCTTTGTAGCTTACTCATTACTATCTTTGTGCTTCTGCATGTACATTTGCACTTTTAAGTGTCTGTGCAGTTATACTCTCCATTTCGTCCGGTGGTTGATGTTGCAGAGGTGTTTTTATGGCTTATGGCTGTTGGCACCATTATATGTGCTTCTTATTGGTCTGCCTGGACTGCTAGAGAAGCAGCAATTGAGCAGGAGAAGCTATTAAAGGTTACTTAAAATTTATTCTTCCCATGTCAAATTTATTCATTTTTAAGATATTTTTGTTATTTTCAAAGGCTTATGTCCTTGCATTTACGATGACGCACTGATTTAGCTAGTGACATATGAATAACTATTATGTTTGCAGGATGGTTCAGATGAGCATGTAAAACCGGAGAATGTTGGTTCCAGTGGTTATATGGAAATTAGTACTGCTGCAGCAGTTCTTTTCGTTGTCGTTGCCTCTTGTTTCTTGGTTATGATTTACAAACTAATGTCATTCTGGTTTATTGAGGTTCTGGTGATTCTATTTTGCATTGGTGGGGTGGAGGTGAGTTATCCTTTTTCCTGCATTCTCTTGATTAATTCACTTCTTCCCCAGTCTGGATCATAACTAATTCACTGATGAAGCATACTTTAGTCCTCATCATTGTGCATGTTCTTAATACAGCAACAAAATCTTGGGTTTTGCTTGTGTCCTTAACAGTTATGAAGATATGGCTCCTTTCATGCATCCCCAATTCAGACATATTTATATATAGCAACATTTTTAGTGGACGGTTTACCATAGGTTTTCTTTGATTATGAGAAAATAAGAAGGATGATAGAATCCATTGCTATATTATTTGATTTTATGACCAAAATATTGTAGTAGCCCCACTTCCTAGTAGACGTATGGGTCTGAACTCTGACATAGAGGAATGCATAGCATAAACAACACAAATGACACTCCCTGTAGAAGGATGTCTGTAACAAAGGGAAATACAATGAAACAGCGCACACACAAACACCTTAGACACTAGGTATTCTGGCTTATGAGAGGCCATGACTCTCCCACTTATTGCTTGATGTTTTTCCTCCCTTCCAACCTTAGCAGCTTCACTATTTATACCTACTCAGCCAGCAAAGCTCTCACACTGGACCCACGTCAGAAATTGTTATTCTGTTGCTCTTCTTCCTTTTGTGCCTTGTCCAGCTCATCCTTTCCTTTTTTACTCCTCTCATACACTTTGTCTTATCCAAATTGGATCCTACCCAGCTTCGGCCACGTCCTTCCTTTCTTTATGTTATTTTTTCCTTCTTTTATAGGTCTTAATTAAAGTAGGCCCTTCAAACGACAAGTGAAAATGAAAATGTTTTACTAGGAAGTTCTGTTTTTATTGTAGTCTTATAATAAAATAAAATTTCATTTGAAGAGAAAGAGATACAAAGAAAGAGGAGGAAACAGTGACATCCTAAAGCAACAGGATCCACAATAAAAGAAGAAAAGTAATTATTCGTAAGAAGAGATCTCTTCAATCTGTGCATATTTTCCGAGGAAACTGCATTTAAAGCACCCAAAAGTAGCTACAAACTTTCCCATCCCATAATAAATCTAAGGAGAGATATTTCTCCTTAAATATCTAAGCACTTCACTCAAACTAACTACACCAAATTGGTGAAGAACAGTAAACTTATGACATTACTGCAAAACTTTGCTGTCCCTGCTTCTAGTAAAGCCTCTTGAACTTTTCAAAAGAAGTTACTCCAATAAGCCTGTCTCAATATTAGCCAAACAAGCCAAAAATCATATTCCTTAAGGAGAAGGTTGTCGGGCAGTGTAGGTACAACTGTTAAGTTAGAGTTCCAACTCATGCACTATTCAGGATGCAAAGCTTCTTTTATGTTTTAAATTTTCCAAATGGTCTGTCAGGAAGGAAATGCTTTTTACCCCTCAAGTTGGACATGGGGTTGGAAGGTGGAAGTGGGATATACATGCAAACACTCCAGAACAGTTAAGAGTCAAACTCCTCCTATTTGAACTGGAAGACAGATTTGGAATGAAAGAATGGAAGATATTCTAATTCAAAAGATTCTCTATTTGAGGTTCCTAAATAATTGGAAGCTCCATTAAGAGTTGGAACCCTGAGTGCAATAGATATATTTAGCAGGGAACTATTGTACGGAAGTAAGACAATTAATTTGAGGAACTGATGAAGGGCCTCTGGAAAGGGTTTATCTCCCACCTAACCATCTCAGAATTAAACTTGAGAGCTCTTTACCAAATTGGAGAAATTAGATTCCTATGAGAATATGATGGGGCTCTAATAAGACAACAACTCCTATAGATGATAATGATGGGTCCCCAGTGTTGCATACTTACAACAGAAGAGCTAGGAAGGGAAAGGAACAACCCAAAGTGGTTGTAGTGAGCCTTAATGGGCTGGAAATCTCGAGGCAAGAGCCCAATATAGAAAATACAAAGTGGTGGGGCTGGTACAGAAAAAGTGATACAGGGGGCTGCTGATGTGGCATAACCATTTCTGTACGGTTAGCTTGTGCACATGGATGCTGCTATGGGTTATTTGTGTGAGGCGGGGAATTAGTAGGGTTTTGGTGCAGAGTGTGCTGGCCTCTCGAATGCCAGCCAGTTGCTTGTGTTTCCTGAGTTTTATCCCTATAAATGTGCATTGGGTACATCCAAGCACCTACTTGTTAATACTTTGATAATACAGTGCAGGGGTTCTATCAGATAATCAGATAATAAAACCTAATTTAAGGATCAAGTGGAACAGAATCTTCAAACAAGATCTTCAAATCTCGACTCTTACTTAATCTGTACTACAATACTAATACTTGAATAGTTGATAGTTTTCAATAGCTGGTTTGGCATCCCTTCATATCCTGATGTCATTGGAAGTAGGGGTGTTCATTGGGTTGGGCCAACCCGCCAACCCGCTAAAACCAACCCAACCCACTAGTTTAGGTTGGTTTGGGTTGGGCTGGCGGGTTGGTTTGGGTTTAAAAAGTTGAGCCCGCTGTGGTTTGGGTTGGGCTGCGGTTTTCAAGATTTTGAGCCCGCTCAACCCAACCCAACCCGCCGGCCCGCAAAAATATTAAATAAAAAATAAAATTAATTTTTATTTAGTCAAAATTATATTTTAATATCACAAATAATATTATTTTTACAATTTGGTCAATTAATAAATTTTTATTCTCAATTTAGTCCATAAAAAACAAATTGTGAAGGACCAAATTAAAGAAAAAAAATTTAAGAGGGACCAAATTTTTTAATAAAATAAATATATAAAAAATAAAAAATTAGTATGGGCCAACCCGCCAACCCAACCCAAACCAACCCGCCACTGTTTGGTTTGGGTTGGTTTGGGTTGACTCAATTATTTTCTTTAGCCCAACCCAACCCAATCCGCCAAATAAATTAGTGAGCCCGAACCAACCCGCCCTAAACCCAACCCAACCCAGCCCGTGAACACCCCTAATTGGAAGAGTCTCAGGAGAGAAATTGAGAAACACTGTGGCCATAAGTTTGTATATTTCAATTTCAAATAACACTTCCTGCAACTGTTAATCAGCATGTAAGTTAATTAACATATTGTGATAGCTATTACAAAAACAAACCAGCTAAACACACACACACACATATATATATATATGGTGATTAATATTCGTCAAACTTGAGGATTTCTCAAATGGTCACCTTTCTTAGTGGTACTGAACAGATCATAATAACACAAGTACATCAGTACAAATGACTATACCTTTCAATTCACTAAATTCTTGATTCAATAGCAAAACCAACACTCTTGGTTTCTGTATGATGTGCATGCTAGAGAATTGATGTAAACTTACACCTGTCTGTATTTTCTTGTCGTAAAGGCTCTAGGCCCTAAAAAAATAAGTTGGACTTTTCACTATTACTGTTAATGTAGGAGGACTGCAACATTGTGGGACAGAGTAACCCTAATACTGATTGGAAATGGAACAATTTGGAACAGAAAAAAAGACAAACAAACTGTGAAAACAGGGGCATTATTAATGTTTCTTTTAATACTAGACTGGTTATGCAATATCCATAGTGAATCCTTAGGGTGTGTAAGCCTCAAACTCTGATAGTTTATTGGAGCCAGCACATAATATTTTTTGTTTCACGCACTAGTTGTATGACATTTTTGCATGAATAGTTAATTTGGAACTAATGTTGTCGGATTATGGCATGATTTTGTTGTCATTTTAACACTAAGTTTGTCATGTGCTTTCAGGGACTGCAAACTTGTTTGGTGGCTCTGTTATCATGGTACTAGTCTTTTATCCTTGTTTCCTTGTGCATTTTTGTTTGTATACTACTGCCATCAGAGGCAAAGCCATTTATGAAGGTAGGGGATTGGATGGGAGGTGAATTTGGTAATTAATCTATATGGATTTCTTTTTCTTTGAAATTTCTGATTAATCTATCTTGTGTTCTTAATAACTAAAATTATTGACAAAAGTAAAAGAGAACATTAAGAGAGGTGAATTTGGTAATTAATCTATATGGATTTCTTTTTCTTTGAAATTGCTGATTAATCTATCTTGTGTTCTTAATAACTAAAATTATTGACAAAAGTAAAAGAGAACATTAAGATCATTTGTTAAGACTTAAGATCCAAATAACATGTGGATTTTTTCCTTAAAATTGTGATTAACTAGTTTGGTTAGTATGAGTATGTTGCCGAATTGAAGAAAAACTCATTTAATTCAATTGTCAAATCGTTTCCATGTACCACTTTCTTGAAAAATATAGCTTAAAGAGGTAATAAGTTCTGTGGTAATAATTTCATAGACCAGAGTTAGAAGACACAATCCGAGTTCTTGTTGAAAATTCGTCACAAACATGCACTTCCGCTTTATAAGGAATGTGTCTGGTTCTCCAATGATTCATCTCCTGTTCTATCCAATAGTATTTCTTTTTCTATAAAAACAAAAGGTCAAATGTGAATTTTCACATCCTTTTTGGTCGTGCAAGGCTTTCTTTCTTCCTTCTTCTTTTGCCAACATTACATGGAAAAAAAAAAAAAAAGAAAAATTTTTTTCTGAAAAATTTTTTTTTTAAAAAATTGTGTGAAGTGTATGGATGTTAAATAGATGTTTTATCTTATTAGATTCCTTTTGTTATAAAATATGGGATTGACAATAAAATGTTTTTATAGTTTCAGGTGGTTTCAACGTCCTGCACAAGCTTTTATTAAAGTACCTTTGCTTGGAGCTGTCTCATATCTGACACTTGCAGTTACCCCCTTCTGCATAGTTTTCGCCGTGTTTTGGGCTGTATATCGCAAACTCCTTTTTGCTTGGATTGGTCAAGATATTCTTGTAAGAATGCTTTCGTTACTTGTGCTCTTCATCTAACCTTTTTGGCTTGGTTTCTCTGTGTGTTGTAGAATATTATGACAAAATCATGAGTAGATTCCCTTGCTGCATATCAGAGAATTTACTAAGTCTAATCATTGGAACTTTACTAGTATACGACTGGAAATGTTCATAAGTTAGAATTATACACACTTGGGATCCAGTTAGTATTTGAAAATTCACAGCATATGAGTAAATGACTGGATTAGCATTACAAGCTAGATGTGGAGTTATGCAGCAAGAGAATTGAAGATAACGTTCTTCTGCTTGTAGTACACAAACGTTGAGATCAATGATCAATATCCTAGTAAATGCTTTGTTAAATTTTAGTGCATGATTGATAACATTGCCCATGGCCCTTTGATATAGCTTCTATTGCTTTTTATTTCCATGCTTTTTGTTTTTTCAATTGTTGCTTTTGTTTCTTATAACAAAATGATTATTTCATGTGGAAAATAGAAGTTGTGTTCTTCAGGTGTTGTTTAACCTGGAAGTTATAGTTCTTCACATTTAGGATGTCTTGTTAGCTCTGGCATCCCTGTCTAATTGGAACCTGAAGCTTTTGAAGTATAGGACTGGGTTTCCTGAGTGCTAATAACTAGTTAGTTTTGGGAGGTGAATTAATAATAAATATGCTTCTTTTTCCCCCCTTCGTTCAGGGCATTGCTTTGATAATCACAGTTCTTCAGATTGTTCGCATACCAAATCTCAAGGTGATATTCATACTCTTCTTCCCCACCCTCTCTCATTATTTATGTTTCAAGTTATTCGAAGAACTTGCCTATGACATAATCTTGTATATTGGGTTGATCACTTGAATGCAATATCATGGATCATAAATGGGGAATTGATGTCAATGGGCCAATGGAAGATGGCTTTGCTAGATACTCCTAAACTTATATTATGAATAGAGGCACTAACATATTCATTTTGGTCCATGTATAATCAGGTTGGAACTGTTCTTCTTAGCTGTGCCTTCCTATATGACATCTTCTGGGTCTTTGTCTCCAAATGGTGGTTCCATGAGAGTGTGATGATAGTGGTGTGTGTTTCAAAAGAAAGCTTTCCCTTTACCATCATGATTTGATCTCATAAACTCAACAGATTTCTTTCTAAAGTAACGTGTGTAACTTCGACACTTTTGTACAGGTAGCTCGAGGAGACAGGAGTGGAGAAGATGGTATCCCCATGCTACTAAAGATACCACGCTTGTTTGATCCTTGGGGTGGTTTCAGCATCATTGGTTTTGGGGACATAATCTTACCAGGGCTGCTCGTAACGTTTTCGCTAAGGTCAAATCGGAAGTCATATATATATCATACAAATTATATCATGCATCTTTACCTTCCTTAACTATTAATATTCATATTACTTAACTGCTGGTAAAAACCTTGGAATGCTTCAGACAGATTGGGAGAATGATTTGGATCATTTTGTTGGTTCACGAGCCTAATTATCGTAATGCCAACTTTACAGGTATGATTGGTTGGCAAAGAAGAACCTTCGGAGTGGATACTTCTTGTGGGCAATGACTGCATATGGTTTAGGTATGGAAAGGCTTGGTCTGGGGATATTTTGCGGGTCTTTGTTGACAATAGATGCAATTTTTTTTGTGAAAATCTATGGCTTCTTAACTATGTGAGGTTCTTTCAACATTAGTTGCTAGGACACTCGGTAATATTTTACTGGTAATAACCGTGGTGACCTTTGGTCTTTTGGCAACTGCGTCAAAGACATGCACACATAATCAGTGTTTTTCTCTATCCAAGTACCTTTAATAGTTTTTCCCCAAAAGGATGTTAAGAGTATATTTTCTTGAATTATGCATGTATTATATAACATTCAAAGAAAAAAATGTAGTATTCTGGTCAAATTTTCATTTTTTTTAGGACCGTGTTTGTTCTAAGCTGTGCGTAACTTTTCCCAAGCCAGGCAAATACTAATTTTTCTTTTATTTTTATTCTGTAACATGGCTTAGCAGTCCGGTATGACCATGTTAACTTCTAAAACAATTGAAAACAAATCTGTCCATTCTTTGTAGATATATACACTGCCAAATTTACAATATAGCATAAAGAAAGATGCAACTGCATAACAAATTGATGTAACAAGACTGATACGGCTTACCTACTAATCTGGTGTCGTTTTTATAATTCTACTTCCTTCTTGTTTGTTGGAGACGAATATTGTCTTAGTCTCTCGTCATATCATTTCTCAATTTTTTCTCTGCAGGTCTCCTTGTCACATATGTGGCTTTGAACATGATGGATGGGCATGGCCAGCCAGCTTTGCTATATATAGTCCCATTTACACTTGGTAAATAAACTTTAACTACATTTGCTGATGGTAGTTTTTCTGGTTAAACCCTAAACCCCTGGCATTATACTTAAGCCTGCTGTTCTAGAATGTGGCTTCTTATTAGAGTAAACCTGTTTTTTATTCTCTGAATTTGTTACAGAACTGCGATTTAGTCCTAAATATTGAAAATATACTTTTTGGTCTCCGATGTTTTTACAAACATCAATTATTTAGTCCTTGAAATGTTGTCCATGACGACTAAGTAGTTGATGTTTGTCAAAAAAAATAAATAAACAAGGGACCAAAAAGTGCATCTTCAATATCCAAAGATTAAATCCTAATTTTTGGACAAATTTAAAGATTATAAAGTAGGTTTTCTCCTGCTTGTTATCATGATCCGTGGCTTCATTGATTTGTACTACACATTTACTTGCTATATGGCCAATTAGATTCTTCCGTGTCAAGTGAACTCAAGTATAAAGTTAGTTGAATGAATAGGTGAAGAAATCAATCAAAGGAGTAAGTAGGGTATGGGTACATAAATATTTTGAGCCTAATATCTTTCATTTCAAAAGCCAATCACCTAAGTCAAAGTTATAAGCCTTTAAAGTCCTTATTGAGGTACATTCAATTGGCAGAGCTAATCTTCCTTTAGTGAGAATTTCTAGGGGAGAATGGAATATAGTGTGTATGCAGCCGGCTAGGATTTAATTTGGGCATATAGATAATACGGTTTTTTTTTTATAGCTCGTGAAAACTAAATCCTTGCCATTGCATATAAATACACTAAATAATTCCTGAGAATAAATTTTCCTTTATAATTCAATTTGGTTTATAAATGTTTTCAACATCAAATCTACTTTTTGGCCAAAAAAAACATCAAATCTACCTTGAGACTTTTTCCCATATGATCTGTAAGACTGTTTTTCCACAACTCATTCTATTGAATAATGAATGCAGGCACCTTTTTGGCTTTGGGAAAGAAGAGAGGTGAACTCAAGATTTTATGGACAAGAGGAGCACCAGAAAGGCCTTGCCCACACACCCAAGTCCTTCAAGAGGAACACAACCAGTAAAGCAGAACATTAATCCTCGCCATAGTAATTTCCTAGGTTGTTTTAGTTTCACATGAGACTGATAGAAAAACTCTTAGGAGATTGTCACTTTTGTAACTTGGTTGTAACAAAATTTCAAAAGCATTCAACCAATGATGTGGTAGCTTGAACTTAAAGCCAGCAGCATAATGTAAAATTTTTGAGATGGTAGTTGGGATCCAACAGGCCCTATAAAATGTAAATTATCTTTTGAAGTTGCTTTGTTTTTTGTTTTTTTTTTTTTTTTTTTTTTNNTTTTTTTTTTTTTTTTTTGTGTAGAGAACTATTACTACAGCATGTATTGCTTCTGGATGCAGAATATTGTCAAGCAAATAGCATAAATGGTATCAAACACGAGTGTTTCTAATGTCTGATTGTAGACTGAAGTACACATTTTGAATCCTCAGAGGAAAATGGGGGAAAGATAAATAAGGCAAAAGACCCTTTTGTACCCCCAGTTTTAGTTATGCCCCCTGACGTTTGTTTTGTGTCAATTATGCCCCCAATGTGAAACGTTGGTGTCAATTATACCCTAACCTCAATTTTTTTGAGGCTAAAGTCCTATTTTGGTCCCTTAAGTTTTCTTAAAGTTCCGTTTTGATCCCTCAAGTCTCTGGCGAATTTTCTGGCGAGATATACGGCGGCCCCAACTACAAAAATTCCTAATCTAAGGTTTTTTGACCTCCTGAGTTCAATGGCGGCATTCATTTTGCGAACAAATTATCGGAAATAAGATTTTCGGCGATTGTGTAATTTTTTCGACGGCTTGCTAGTCATTTTTTTCGCAAAATGAGGCCGTCATTGAACTCAGGAGGTCAAAAAACTTTGGATTAAGAATTTTCGTAGTTGTAAGAGCCACCGTGTATCTCGCCGAAAGTTCGCCAAAGACTTGAGGGTCCAAAACAGAACTTTGAGTGAACTTCAAGGACCAAAATAGGACCTTAGCCCAAAAAAATTGAAGTTAGGGTATAATTGACACCAACGTTTCACATTGGGGGCTTAACTAACACAACAAACGTTAGGAACATAACTGAAATTGACCACAAACGTTAAGAGCTCGAAAGGTCTTTTCCCAATAAATAAATAAACAATACTCCTTTGGAGGTTTTGCTTACTGCGCTCAATTAGCAGTTTTATAATATTACTGATTCAACCTGGACAAGAACTCTGCGCTACCTATGAACTCTCTTGAAAAATGGGTTTAGTAGATTTTGCATATCGTCCATGCACTTTATTCTTTTGGACAACTTTCTTTAGTAACTTTTGAACAAGATTTGGATCACATTTTTTCTTAAAAATCCACTTTCACTTGTCATAAATTAGTCAAATTCACCCCCAAGAGATGACCATGGGTAGAGTATAAGTAGGATACTAGAATACCCAGACATGATGTGAGCAAGTATCAAAATCAATCCTCATACTCATACCCACTGGGTAGTCTAATTCTCATACCCGAACTCAAAATTTTAAAATTAATTATTTTTTGTTAATATAAAACTTATATTCATCCAACTTTTTACATCTAACTTTTTACATCTATAACTAATGTCTAATAAAAAAAACAGGGAAATTGCCCAAGCTTTAATGGAAAGTTGGTAACATTCCAGATTAAAAGAAAATCCAAGTGACAATACACAGGACCTTTTTTATTTTTATTTTTCAAAACGTGAACAAACCCTGGAAACATTCCATACTATGCAGATTTTAGTTGGCAAAGCCTTAGATCATCTAAATAAAGAACCTGATCTGGAAGAAGTTTTTAGGTATCTTAACCTTAATCACACACACACACACCTAAAAGACATCAGCAAAACCTAGGAATAGTTTAGACTATCTGATTCAAAAGGCACAGCGAGCTATAAAGATTAAACCCATATAAATGGATGCAATTCATACAAGCTCGGACAATAATATTTTCTTATTATTTTCCCATAAAGTACAAGAGAATGCCCCAGAATCAAATTGCACCTGGGCCAAGCACTACCAATGAACTCCAAAGAATAAAATAAATAAAATTAAAATAAGTCACATGCAACACTTTTCTACCGCCTATCAGCATCTCTCAAAATTGTTGAAGCCATTCGGCCATCTGGATGGAGTCATTTCCATTCTATGTCCAGTCCTGTGCATGGAAAATAAACTATTTACTAATTTGGGTAACACACAACAATGGATGAAAACTATATACTACTACTCAATGGGAAAAATATCACATTCAAACTATTCAAGCACATCTCAAGAAAATACCATCTGAATAACAACTTAGATAGGACTCAAAAAGATGTCACACTGATATGCTTAAGATATACAAGCAAAAGATTTTTTTTTTTTAAAGAAATCTCAAACCATGGGTCATCAACTTCAGCAGACCAAAACCTAGAAAGGAGTAAGAAGTAAATAAAATGGGAAACAACTAATTTTGAAAACTTTATGAGAAGAAAAGACCAAAGTATATTTGATTGGAATATGATGACTTTTCAGTTACCCAAAATCACTTGTAAGTAAAGAAACAGAGAAAAGGTGGCCATACAGTCATGTCGCCTTAAAAAACTGTTTCCGTTGGTAGAAAATTGAATTGATTTCCTTTCTTGACCTGATGAAGATAAAAATTCTTGCATCCTCTCCGGCCAGACAGAATTCAATCTGCGTGCAAAATCTTCCACTTCCCTGATTCAAAAATGTGCCATGCAAATAAGATTTTAGTGTCTTCTATTTTTATTGCATTTTAGTGTAACCATAATGCAAAGATCTATTATCAGAACTGACATCATGATTTACCAAGAATAAAAGAAAAACAACCAGCTGAGAAAACATCTAAAGAGATTGTAATCAATGTATGATCAAGTTATTTTTTTTAACAATAGTCATCAGTCAGAAAGTAACAAAAAATTGCTTTGGCAGAATTCAGCAACAATTCATTGTGAATATTATGACATTTGCAACGGACCAAAAAGCAAGTTGCAACATTCTTGTGTCAACTAAAAACAGATGCACCATTAGTGACATTTTACTTTATTCAGCCCCCCNCCTATGCATATTCTATGATCCAAATAAAACATATTCAACAGTTTTTCAAACGACTAATTACAAGAAAAGAAAATGATCAGCAACTATGCCAAAGAAGTGTTAACCATCACCCACCCACCCCCCCAAAACAAAAAAAAGAGATAACTTTAATATCATTGTGTGAAGCATATTAGTGTGCATATAACTCCACCTGTCAATTTTTTCCTTTAGCGCTGGATCAATCTCATCATCTATATCACCATCATCAAACTCAACCTTATGAGCAAACTTGTCGTCCTCTGATTCACGAAAATATGAGGTCTCGCCTATTCTATCAGCTTCGGCATTTTGGCATCTCATATTATGACCATTTGATTCCTTTTCAAGAAAAAGGCAATAAACATTTAGAATTCTGATGATAATTTTGAACATTTACTATGATCATTCAACATAATTGTATGAAGAACTAAGAATTAGTAGATAAACATCCAGCAAAACAACGGAACATATACACCAACCTTATTAAGTTCAGAAGCTTCCTTTAAAGAAGAATTCTTCTGTTGATCTTTTTTTCTCCGGTTCTTTTTTTTATTTTTGGAAGTTTTAATCCCCTTCGGATCTGTGACAAAAATCCACACCCTCAACTCAAGGAGAAATACAATAGAATATAAACTGAAAAAAATCTCAGAGAAACTCAACATATTCAAAATCCATGATATGTAAAGGCTGACACAACTTGTGCACAGATGGAGATGAACAGCAAAAATGATCACTCTGCATACAGCATCAGTCATTCAAGAATCATTTAGAAAAATGCTGTAGAGTAATATAATTACTTTTTTAAAATTTTGGTATGTTTGAAAGAACAATTACCTCTAAAAATTACTTTCCCCTCTTAAATTACGTCATCCAACACAAAATTAGGGTATGCTTGGATTGGGGATTAAAGAGGGGAAGAGGAGGGAGGGGGAGAAGATTGAGATATCCTCCCCTTGTTTTAGAAATTGTAAACTGGATGAGAAGATAATGAGAGATTAACTTTTAATCCCTCATTCTCCTCCCCCTTCACAAATACAAAATACCCCAAATTGGATATTTTGGATTAGGCACCAATATCCAAACAAGGTGAGGACATGAGGAATCTCCCCTCCCTTCCCCTCCTAATTGCCAAACATACCCTAGAAGGACTTATTGTCAGTTTCTATAAAGTTCTCTTTCATTAGATTTAGTATCTTCCCTGTCGTATAATTAATCTCCCGGTCATTCACTAAAATTTAATATCCTGAAAATAAACGCCGAAGTCCAAAGTGTAAAACAAATGGAAATAATAATTTTAACTTTTTTTCAACCTTATTTGACACTTTCTGGACCACCGGCAACAAGGTTGTACGTAAGAACTTACCAGACAGAGGGAGGGGGCGACACCCTGACTGAATAATCAATAAGCTATGTCCAAGTTCCTATTCCTAATTGGGCGAATTGAAAAATCATTTTACAGTATCTCTTTTCCTATAGACCACTTATACTAAAAAGTAGTCTCCTAGCTTTTCAACAGTGTGAACATAACCAAAAGTAATATGGTCACCTTTGTTCAGGAGAAGGATTTATTAGGGTCAAACTGGTAAAGTCTCAACTATTTCATTTTTAAAAAACTAAAAAAGACAAATGAGGTTAATAAGGTCTCCTTTGCAAAGGTCAAAGACCACAACAAAATGTGCAGGAAGTATCCAAAAGAGGAGAAATGTACCTCTATCATTTCCATTTATAAATGACAAAAGGTCATCAACTGAACGCTCATCTACATGTTCTTCCTCAACTTCAACATTCTGAAACACATTTCATCAAAAACAAAAAAAACTAAAACACATGAGGATCAATTCTTATAAAAATTGACAAATTCATACATCTATGGACAAAATAATCAGCAACAAATGTTCAATTCAATATGAGATGCTTAATTAAAGATAAGGATGAAGTCACTAACATTGAGCACTAGCTATAATCTTTTTATAACACTGAGTCCTGATTCATTATTTATTTAAATTTTTTTTTTAAAATAAAGGATAAAGATTGAGCTACAATTGTTTACTAAATTCAAATAAAACAATAATCATTATCTCTTTCAAAAAAAAAAAAGACAATAATCATTATAAAATGAAATATGATAAATATTATACCATTAAGGTAAATTTAATAAAATATTTAGTTTTATAATTTGTAGGTGGTTGATGTTAAAAAAATATAAGAAAAGAAAGTTAATGAAAACAAAATAAATACAATATATTACTTTTTACTTTTGGCTATTTATAATGGTATCGGATGAAACAAAGAAGAGAAAGGAAGTGCATCACCTTTAACCTTTCACGCTCTTTTAGTTCTTTCCTCTTCTTGGCATACAGACGATTCAAAAGCCTGATCCTTGGATCATCAGTTGTGTTTTTCAAAGGCTCCAACTTCTCTTCCTGCAACAAAAGAACATGTGAGAAACAAAAATTGAAAATCAAATAAGATGTAAGCGGCATACTGAGTTCTCACAAGCACCAGACACCTCTGTAAGGTCATCAGGCAAATGAAATATCTCACGTATCTCCTCCGGTGTTTTTCCTTCAATTATTCGGGCAAGTGCACGACTAGTAAGATCAACCAATGGCTTTAACTGAAGACTGTCTGCAGCAGACGTCAACTCACACAGCCTCTTGGTGTCCATCCGAATAAATTTTTCATCAAAGGACTTTCGTTCCTAGACACCAAAAAAGAAAAATAAACCAAGTAATCATCTTTGACATTAATGTTGCTCAGCCCAAAATCTTATCTCGTACGAAGATAACAACACAAAAGCTGAATAGAAACAGGTAGAACCTTGTTTGAGCGACCTGGTACTTGATGAAATCGGCAATAATCAAGAATTAAGCTTAACATAGCAGGACTAACTCGTTGAGGAAGACATATTGCACAATTCTTGGACGACCCCATCCCTTTTTGTATTATTTCATGACATATCAAAGGGCAAAACATTGCAATTTCTTGTTCGACTTGCTGGATTGAACCATCAGAAGTTTGAAGCCAGACATAGGCCTTAATCATCTGAAAATCCAAATTAGGACAGTATGGAATCAGTATCAGGGTAGAAAAGCAACCAAAGTACGGTTCATTCTCTAGTGCAAAGGTTTAGAGAATAACACTAGGGTCTTTCCATTAATGCAAGTTGACAGAAAATAATCAAAAACAAATTCTTGCTTCATTTATTCAGAAGGATTTCCATTTCCTTAAATAGGCAGACATAGGAACTTAGGAACCTTCAAAGGGAAAACTCTTGTACTGAGGTCATTGACAGCCCTGGCTAGTGTTTACTAAGACTAAGTTCAACAAATGAAAACAAGTGAATAATTTATTTGGTTCAATTATGAAAGCTATCATTGATTACACTAACATTGGTTATTGGGATTCAATGAGAAAGGAATATAAGATTTTTGTGGGCGGCTGAGACTGAAAATCCCTAGCATTTCAAAAACTGAAAAGTGCACTGTGAAAGTTGGAGAGAGGAAGAAAGATTTACAGGAAAGTAAGAAAATGAAATTTTAAATTTTGAGAAGGAAGAGTCTTGCTTCTGTTTATCAGGGAAGACTATTGTCAAAGTGTATTAAGAGCTAGTAAGTAACAAGTGAAGCAAAGTTTCTAATCATTACAGGAGTGCATCAAGAATCACCACAAAAAATCCCCCATTATTTTAATTAATCAACCAAAAACGTATACACACTATCAATGTCAAACCCATGATCTCAGGGTACACAGGACACAATAATCATTTCACCCCTAAACCAACTCCTTAAAGAACGAGAAAGACATTTCATATTATCATCTATTATCCAAAACTCCCAAGTTTCACATTTCATTATGTCAATAAAAAGTTAAGAACACAGGGCACATATTTGTACTTCACAAGTTCAAAGTCTCCATGACATTTGAGGTGAAACATTTTCAAAATTTTATGAGAAATTGACAACATTGAACCTCCTATAGGGTACAAATGCATTTTGTTATTATAGAACCATAAACTTCACAATTGAAAAAAATATTATAACAATTTCAATATACTATCAAAATAAAGCAAGGATATAACGAAGGGAACTCTAGTGCTGACATCAATAAAATATTAAGATTTTAACTACAGAACTACATTTAAAAATAAAAAACAAAAAAAATAAAAACTCATGGAGAAGGTATGATACCTCTGGTTTAATAACTGCCATGTCAATTTCAGACATCTGAAAACTATTTGTAAAACAAATTATGAGGTCAAAGTTTAAATTGCAATCCCAAGCGACCAAATAAGATGTCCAACGCACGAGGGACTTTGACAATCAGAACTATGTTGCTGCACCAACATGACTCAAAGTGCACATAGTCAATGAGCGAAAATATCTGCAAGTTTACACAAATTTCGAAGTCATAATATGAGAACAGTAAGCAAAACAGGTACTTCTTAAGAGTGTAATGATGAATGGTTTACCACCTCCCAAATTCTGAGTGTTATGTAAATAAATCAAGCTGAGTGCTAATTAACAAATAAAGATCATGCATTCATCGACCACTCTAGAATCAGTATTCATACTGCACAAGCATACTGTGTTTATCAGTCGTTATACAATACAAATTCTGGCCATGACAACTGAGGTGAATGGAAAGTTCTCTAAAGACTAATGACTAATTTTCAATTTTTTTTCTTTAAAAAAGAAGGAATCAAAAGAGAAACTATCGCTATTCAAGTTTATCTGTGCATAAAATTACCAACCATCCCTACACACAAGTTTCAATGCATACATATGACATGCCAAAAACCCATTCAGCATCAAACTGAACAGGCGTGCAAGCGAAATGAAGACAGTGAATGGGCCATAACAGAAGATATTACATAATAAAGAGTGTCTTCACTGACCTTGGTAGAGCCATGGTAACTTTTGAGAGTAATAATCTATTGCTCATGAAGATAAGACCTGAACCAGTTAATCTCTAAAGATTTGCAAACATAACATGAAAATACAGTTGCTTTCGTGCAGTGAAATAATTCAAGAGGTAGAATAGATGATCCCAAAGAAAGATAGGAGGGGAGGTTTTAGTTTGCATACAAAATACATAGCTTTGTTACTAGAAGTCCTTAAAATCCATCCCTTCAGCATTTAGAACAGAAACTATTGATATACTATTCATGTCATATAAGCAATAACTTCTGAAGCTTGTTTAAGAATCCTATTGACCCCCACTTGGAGCCGAGACACAGACAAAGTATCACATGAAAATTGTAAGAGCCCACCTTAGGGTTCCCCAGCACCATCCACTGGATAAAAGGTTTGTTGGCTGCCTATCGGGCTCCTCTCACCAACTTCTTCACTGTCAAACACCTCCGCCCACCCCCTAATGAAAAAACCTCCATTCTTGAGATTCTCAATAATGTTCTTACAACTCGGCAGCCCTCAACTGCCTCACGCAGGATGCCTAAGATTTGGTTGAGAGGAAACCTCAAAAAAGCCTATTGGAGACAAAAATGATTATCATATGCAAGATCCTTAAGGTACTCACTTTCCATTTTTGTTGGAACCTTGGAGCTTTTATGCAACCTAGATTCTGTTTACCCCACATCTCTCACTAAAAAATACTGACAGCTAAAAAGAAAAAAGATCCTTCTCATCAATGAACTTCACTGTGTCAGTTACAAGTACTTAAATTGCTTTAAGAAAAAAACATGAATAGGTTAACAGTCAGCAACTAAATAAACCTTCCATATTTGCTAGTAACGAAAGAAAAAGGCTTCTTGAAAACAACCTAGGGTTTAAACTTTAAAGCTTGCTCGTGAGCAGACGAAGAAGCAAACACAAGAACTTTCCACAACAGTCATGTTATCCCTAGTAATAAAATCACCCAGAACCAATCCACGTGGTCATTGCAGAAGTAAAAAGAGCTTTCCTTATCATTTTAGTTGCCTTATAGTGATCACTGACATCATATTTGTTTCTAATAACCAGATTCACAGAACACAAACAAAATGAATTCAAAAACAAAAACAAATGGCCAAAATTACATACACCCTTTATTTCATTTCATTGATACAATCCATCTATCGATAAAAATGAGTACAAAATAGAAAGATACGCAAAAGGGTATTTCGGCGCTTGCCTCTGAAAGCAGCAACAGGGATTGCAGAAGAGAGAAGCTTTGAACTGAAGGAATTGGCGGTTGTCGGCGATGCCAGAACGGATAGAAGAGAGAGAGAGACAGAGAATTTCGATTTGGACGATAAAAAATAAATGAAAAAAAGAAGATAAAAATAAATAAATAAAATGAAAAACGAAACCGAGAGATATATAGAGAGAGATAGGAAGAAATTGAGAGTTGGAAATTTGTGTATGAGAATTTTTTACACTCTCAGTTTATAGTTTGGAGTCGCTGTCAATGGCAAGCGAAGGAAACCACCAGGCCCATTAAAACGACGCCGGGTGAACCCAATTAGGTTTTTGGCTACCAAGACGAACCACTAAAGAGTTGAGTTTATTAATTAAAGAGAAAATCTACTATTTTGGTCCAACAATTTATACCGAATCAACTAGGCAATCTCTAAATAATCAAAATATATGATTTTTTCTCTGAAATATTTCAATTATCAACTATTTAATCCCTAGTGACAACTTGGTCTCTGAATTTGAATTAATTTTATACTTTTTTGTTTCTGAATTTGTACTAAATTTATATTATTTGGATCTTGAATTTGAACTAATTTTATGCTTTTTGTCCCTGAATTTGTACTGAATTAATACTATTTGGTCCCTGAGTTTGAATTCATTTTATAATTTTTAGTTCTTAAATTTGTAGTAAACTTATACTATTTGGTTCTTGAATTTGTACTTTTTGGTCCCTGAATTTGACTCAATGACCAAATTGTTGATAATTACAATAATTTAAAGACCGAGTAGTATATTTTAATTATTTAAGGACTAATTAATTGACTCGGTGTAAATTTAGAGACCAAATAATAAATTTTCTCTTAATTAAAAAAGAACTTGATATGGGTTTTTTTATTTAAATAATATAAAAAAAAGTATTTAGATTTTTAGGACAAAAAAAAACTATTTAGATTTTTGGGACACTCGGATATGATCCGAGTATCTCATTACACGTGGCCCAATCACCCGGTGCCACGTGGCACCGGGTGAAATTTTTTTTTTAACTTTTTTTGGGATACTCGGACGCACTGACGACTGACGTTGTGTAAGTCACCAGTCGGTTTGACTATTTTTTTGGGACACTCGAATGTCATCCGAGTGTCCCAAAAAAATTTGGAATCCGCGAATCACGCGATGCCTTTGCGGATTCCAAATTCTTTTTGACCGTTCAACCGAACGGTCAAAAAAAATTTATGGGAGGATGAGGCCTCCTTATTTAAAGGGAGAGGGGTAAAGGGGTTGGGATAAAGGAAGTGGGATAGAGAGTGAAAATAAGAGAAAGTGAGAGAAGAAGAAAGAAGAAGGAGGAGAAGGAAGAAGAAAATAAATTGGTAAGTAAATTTTTGGTGTTGTTGATTATTTTTAATCTCGAAAATTATTTTTTTATTTTGAAAATATTTTTTTTCGAAAATTATACTTTATAAATAATTTAAGAGTTAAGTATATAATTTTAAATAATGTTGGTTGATATTTTAATAATGTTAGTTGATATTTTGATTTGTTAATATTTGTGATTGTTGTAGATAATTTGTTAGAAAATGTATTAGTTAAGTTTTAACAATTTTTTGTAATATGAAATACTTGTAGATATTTTTTATTT